>CM038112.1:1772151-1887849 GCA_001642375.2 Mentha longifolia
CAGCAGCTTCGGCTTTCAAAGGTACAACTCGTTGATGCGTGCGATCATCATTGGTGTTGATGGAAGTTGGTTTTGGGTAGTAGAAATCTGTAGGGAAGAAGTTGTACTGCATCCCAGCCATCTCTCTCTGTTTCTCTCTCTGATTTTCTGATTCTGGTTTTGATTTTGTATGCTCTCTCTCTCTCTCTCTCTCTATTATATATAGAAAAATGGGATAAGAGAGTTTGAATAGTTTGATTTTGGATTGGAGTCCACGAAAAGCCATAGAACGTAGAAAGACTAAATTATGCACGGAAGTTTCCATGAATAATGTAAATTCTAGTCTTCTCTTCTAGACACAAATAGAATCAAGAAGCTTTAATTTTTGGCTTTTTTTTGTTTTTTTGTTTTTGTTTTATGTCATGCATTCATAATATTCATGTTACGTACACATGATTAGGGGTGAGCACGGGTCGGTTAACTGACCATTTTACACTTAAAAAAACCGACCATACGGTTTTTTATCAGGTCGGTTAACCGTTATAAATTAAAAAATAAAGACCAAAAACTATGAAAGCGGTTAACCTAAAAATCAGGCCGGTTAACCGTTTATAACGGTTAACCATAAATAAAAGAATATTCTATTTTTTATAGTTCATAATAGGAAAATTCGAAATAATTCATATCTTAGAATATACATGCAATATAAATAATTTACAAAATTAAAAAATAATGAAATTAAATTGCATAATCCTAATAGAATAAGCTTTGCAATAACTTAAACTAACAATCGAGCTACCTTCAATTGCTTATTAACTTTTGGCTCCATCAATACTCAGAATCGAGTGATCTTCTCTCAAACTTTATTAGTAATATCTAATAATATATATATATATATATATAATATGTATATATATAAAAATCATATATTTATTTAATTGGTACCGGTTCGGGTAACCGTCTGTTTTTTAGGCATAGAAACCGAACCGAACCGTTAGAGTCGGGTTTTGAAAATTAGAAATAAAAACCGAACCATACGGTTCGGTTACCCATATTTTCGGATCGGATTCGGTCTGGATAGTCGGTCAGTTCGGTTTTTCGGTTTTTAATGCTCAGCCCTACACATGATAATATTCTAAGTAGAATTCTCTATCCCCATTACAGTGTACCGATCGTATGCCAAATCGATTTTTCTTGATTTTTATTCATTTTTTTTTTATTCTATTGATTAGGTTTATAATTTATTTTTAGTATTTAATTTCAATTTTTATGGCTTAAAAATGAAGAAAAATGCTAAAAAAATAATTATATGAATTAATGAACTATTCTTAATTAGTAGGTGTATAATATTAGATTAAAGTATATTACATTGAAATTGAGAAAAAAACATTTTTACTACATAAGGACAGAAGATCACATCTGCAAGATTCAACAAACATTGAACCTTATATACATTGATGGTACATAAACCCCGGCACAAATATTTATAGACAGCAGCCTTAAAAGATTCAAATAATAGTACAATCCATACCCCAAATAATGCAAAAAGAATATATAAAAAGAATTGCTATACAAATCTAATTTCTGGCCAAATTATATGGTGACAAATACATAAATCTGCATCAAGCTTCCTTTCCTAAAATCACAAACAACCAACCTCATATACACCGCAACAAGAAATTCAATAAATACACATAAAGATTCATTCTTTATTAGCTCTTAAATGAGCAAATAATTCACCTTCATCAACTAGCTCAAGCTTCTGGCAATGGAACAACTGCTTCAAACGCTTCGACAAGCATCGACACCCTTCTCTTTCTAGCCGGAGTTAGCGTCGTAACGATATGCTGAACCGCATAATCAAGCATCCACTGCTCCGCCTTCTTCCTCTCGTCCATCGCCTTTTGCCTCAGATCGACTTTCTCCGGTTCGAGATCAGAGCTCCGAGGCAGGACTTGATGAGGTTGTGCTCTGAGCTTTCTAGCTTTCTCTAAAGCTTTGATGGATCTCTTCAATAGTATGATCTTCTTCAGCTTGCTCCAGTTTTTAGATTTCGACTCTGCTATCGACTCCTCTTCTTTCGGAGCGTTCTCTCCTCCTACGTCGTCCTGTGTTTCTGGAACAAGGATCTCGTCGACTGCTTCTTTCACAAGCTTGAGAGCGTCGGACTTCGTTAGCCCTTCTTCTTCTTCTTCCTCGCCCTCGCCTCCTTCGAGAAGCTGCCCTCCGAGTTTTTCAGCGATATTCGACACCACGTGCTGATATATCATATGCCACATTTTTATATGATTCTTACTCTCCGTCTTCGCCTTCACGTCCTCCGTTTTCGCCTTCGTGTCCTCCGTCTCCGCCTCATTTTCCATTACATTTCCGTTACCGTCGAGATTCAAGCTTCTGGCTTTCGAAATTGGAGAGCCGAAGATTGAAATGGTATTAGCAACTAAGCTACTACTACTACCTACAAGCCTTCTCGATTGAGCTTGATCGGAGGATTCTTGAGGCGGGACCACAGTTTCGAATGCTTTTACGAGCAACGCCACTTTCTTCTTCTGAGTCGGGGCGAGCTGGCTCACTGCTTGTCGAAGAGCGTGGTCGAGCATCCACTCTTCCGCGCTCTTCCTCTCCTCGACTGTCTGAGGCCGAAGGCTGACTTTCTCTGCTTCGGGGTCGGGGTTTAATGGCAGAATCCGCGGCTTCTTGGGGTTGAATCTTTTGACCTTCTCCAATTCTCGGATGAATCTCTGAAGCAGAATCCATTTTTTCAGATTGCTCCAATGCTTCGGAGCTGCTTTCTTCTCGGATTTTCTCTCAACCTTCTCCTCGGATTCTTTCATCTCTTTACCAGAAGCATCGCCATTTTCGACTTTTTCTTCTATCATATTAGACGAGACGTTATCGTTCACTCTTTCAGCGTCGGATTCTGCATCATTGCATGTTACAAAACATATAAAGTAGTTAGATTAGTTCAAAACATATAAAGAATTCAAAGAATTCCATACAAAGCATCGGATTCTGCATCACCGTTTCTTACCTCGTGGAGTGCTCTGGTCATCGGAGGATTGATCTTGAACTTCGGGAAGGAGAATCCTCTCAATCGCCTCACGAACGAGCTTGACTGCAAACAGCTTTCGCAGTTCAATCTCCTGTGTTTCAGTTTCATTGTTATTTTCCGTCCCCACATCTGCTTCTTCGGACAGCTCGTTGCTCAAAGGCGCGACGTCCTTGTCCTCTTGAACCGGTTTATTTGTGGATTCGACGGCCACATTTGATGACATATGCTGGTGTATCATGTACCACATGCTCATATGCCTAGGCTTGCTGAAATGAAGCGAGCTCTTCGTCTCAGAATCTTCGGTTCTTGCAGCTTTCGAATCCTCAGGTGGCGAAGATTCAGTTATGGAATCCGCATCTTCCTCGGTGTTGGTGCTATCAGTTGAAGTTTGGCTACTGCTCAAAGCTGATGACGAGGATGCACTTCTCTTTTCGGATATTTCATCAAATACGGCTGAAGAGTCGTCCGATTCTTTTGCCTTCTCGAATGGGTATAGTGAGCTTGGACTCACAGAAAGATCATGAGATTCATTTTGAGGGATCTCTTTCTCGTTCTCCGTCCCTTCAAGACTCGATGAAGCAGCCTCAACTCTTTTAGGAGTGGTCGCGACTTCTTGATCTTCCCTCTTGTGACAAGAGCACGTCGAGCAGTGACCATTCTGCTCCTCGAGAGTATACTTTCTCCGTATTTGTAGACTATCCTCATAGCTTCTGTCAGGAAACGACGTCTCACCAAAGACGAGCTCAATAAGATGCGACTCTCTATCATCCTCACATCCATCTCCAAATATCTCAGTTTCCTCATTAGGATACTTTCCTTCGTTACCAATCTCATTCTCAACACCAGAAACAGATACTTTGTCACTTAACCTCTCTCGATTATTCAAAGATTCTACCCTCCTTCTATCACTAGAAACCTTCGCTCCACGCCTCGTCTCAGCCTTAGGCACCATACCCCTCTGCCTCCTCATCGACTGCTTTCTCTTGTACAAGAAACGCTTGGGTAGAGGGGCCGGATCCTCGCCTCCGTGGCAGCCTCCGTGCAACGAGCAATGATGGTAACGACAAACTCTCACTGCCGGACTCTTCTCCGATTCTTGAAGAACCTCCACAGGGAGAGGAAACTTCGAATCTTTGAGAGTCGAAGAGTAAGTCGCCCTATCAACATGAACATCCTCAGAAACTTCCGAGTGCCTCAACAACGATCTCTTCGGCTTGAAACTACCCCTCTTTATCAAAATCCTCACACTTCTAAAGCTAGATGTTCTTGAAAGAGCCAATTTTGATGAATTAGTACTATTCTTATCACTCCCGTCGAGTGTAGACTCGGAGTGAGTCGATTTCTTGCCCTTAGAGGACGTCGTCGCCTTCAAGTAATGAGGCGACGACTCCAAGGAATCGAGCAGAGATTCGTCGGAATCGGAGATTGGTTGAATAGGCCTTGGTTTTGGTCTTCTTCTAAAGGATCTAAGAGTTGCAAAGTGTTTCTTGTTGCTGGTTCTGTGCTTGATTCCATTATTGGAAGGTTTTCGAGTGTATGGTTTGTTAAGTGGTGATCCATAAGTGGATGTGATTTCATCATAGTCACTTCCTCTCTGTTCATCAAAACATCATAGAAATTTCCCAACTTAGAATACTTCTCAAGATAACAACATAGAACTTTCCGAAACTTTGAGGTTCCTTTTAATCTCTCTCTCACACACACACAAAGATATACATTTTTTTTTAGATAAAACACAAAGATATACATAGTAAACACAAAACAAAGATCCAAATTAAAATCTTGCATCAAATTCTTTGTCGCATTCACAGATTAATTTGCGTTTATTCTAGCTCTCGCTCTCTCTCTCTCTCTCTCTCTCTCTCTCTCTCTCACACACACACACACACACTCAAACACACACACATACAGAGAAATTTAAAGAATGGATTTTTGTAAAAGGAAATAGGAAGCAAAGATTGACTAACCGGAGAATTTTCTTTGTTTGCATCAAATCTGCTTCTGGGCCTCGAATAATTTGGCGATGAATCAACGGACTCCATCGCAATTCTTCTGCAAATCAAAACACAGATAAAGATTTGGATCTCAACACTCAAGAATATTGCTTCGAGCTGCACAAATTCTGCAGGATTAATTTCTGTTTTTTTTTTTTTTTTTCCTTTTTCTCTCACTCTTCTGAAAGAGAAAGGAGAGGAGTCAACTGCAATCAAAGCCTCACACATTCATCAGAAATCACCATTAAAGCATCACTTAAATTCTCTACGGCAGTAAAAATCAAGATTCGATTTTTACAGAAATTTGATGAAGTTTTGGATGTGAATTGGAGGTGGGCTTTGTTGAATTTGAGCTGGCTATATGATTTTCTTGATTTTCCGGAGAAAAGATTTTCTCTAGAAGAAGGTGTTTCTAACAAGAAATGGCGGATGATGACTTGATAATATTATTCGTTTGGATTTCAAAGTTGGATTTTGAATTTATGCAATTTGTATTTTTTATTCAAATAATTTCTCTTGGTAAAAGTATGTTACGTCAATACCTAAATTATTACTAATATTTTCTTATATTTCCTAAATTTTGGCGGTTTGACTCGTACAAAGTTGGTGTCTTGACTCAGACTTAGTTTCTGAGTTGACTTGTTTTATATTTTGTTTTATCTTTCTGTTTTTAGATGAACAGATCCGTGTGAATATACTTACATTTATTAATAAATTAAATACTCATAGATAAACGGTAGGTTTTAATAAATATGGACGTTTGGACTTTGGATATAATTAATAGAGTTACAATAATGGATCCAATGTTATAAAATATAGTATATGCATAAATTGTTAGCGAAATATTATCATTTGTGAATATTAAGTACATTATCTTTAAATTCAATTCTATTAATTTTTTTTAGTCCCTTTGTCAATTAAATAAATTTTGAATTTTCTTCATATTTATAAAAAAAATCACAATAGTTGCTGACTTGGTTGGGTGTCGGTTCCGACAATGGAAAAAACAACCATTAACGTGTCACCAAAAAAAAAAAAAAAGGAATATAGACTCAGAAAAAAATGGAATATTTTTCATAATAGTATTACGTAAATAATATAATTATGCAGTTTTAAAGCAAGAAATCATAATAGTTTGAGATCTACAGCTAAGAGCCACACCATAGCCGTACCACTTTTGCATGTCATCTTAAATTTTATTTAAAGAGTCTTAACGCGTCAACATTTTCACAATAATCAAATCTTGCAAGAATAATTTTGCACCGCTTTTTTTAAATTATTGGTGTAAAACCTCAGCAATCAACGCCATTTATTTCATAGGACAAAATTAAACTATATTGTACTGTACCTTTTAAAAAAAGCACTTTCACATAATAATAATGGATTTACTAAGGCTTTTGTGCCATAAGGCCCATAACCCAAGAGATCAAAAGGTCCAAGTCCACAATGAAAGGATAAATCTTGGTAAATTAATTTGTGCAAATAATAGTACTAAAGTTAACTAGCCCAAATATTCAGCCCAAGTCTAAGTCCATAATTCCAAGCCCAATTTTTCTTATATAATCTAATTTAAAACAGAGTGTATTGCCAGAATTTAGTAATGCAGCAAAGCAAATCCAATTTTCATAAAAGAGAAAACCTTAAATTATAAAGGGCATGTAAAATGAGGTGCAGCCACTAATTCTGCTTGATTCAATTAAACAACATCAGCCATGCTGGAGGGAAAAAAAAGAAAAAGAAGCAAATTAACTAAATGAACTTTCCAAAACGACATGTAATTAAATATTTTCTTTTGTGGAATAGTATAGTATAATAGAGTATGTCATATCATTACATTTAGGTAAATTTATAAAGTTTTGTTTCATTTAATACCTTTATATCAACATTTATACTTTGATAGCATGAAGTAAATGGGCCAATGTTAGATCCGGCCCAAAATTTGGTGGATTGGGCCATTTCTTAGTAAGCCCGAATTATTTTCTATTGGACCAAGGCCCAATTTTTCTAATATGTGGGCTTGGGCTGGGCTCATTGGCCGTTTGCACCTTTAATCATGAATCTGACACCTAATTTGTCACGTTTCTGTCATTCATAGCAACAAATTGATATAAATACAAAATCGGAAAATCCACATACAAATAGCGTACATATTATTACTAGTACACAAATGCCAGCTAATATTAAAATAAAACAAGTGAAATTTCTGATAAAAGAAGAGGACGGTGACTAGAAATTGGGAGGGGGACAATGCCCAAATTCATGAATAATTTTGTTAGGAGAAGATGATGCAAAGTTCTTGAATTGTGGGTATTCGCTTCCACATGAAGTGGTCGGAGGGGCAAAATAGTAAATTGACAAGTTAGGAGGAATGGAAGCCACACAAAGGAAAAAGGGGGAATGGGCTAATGAAAGTAGTCAAAACATCTACATGCCGTTGCACCATGTCTCAAGTAGGGCAATGTCATTGTTAGTTGGTGGGCCCCGCTGCGCTTTTTCTACGCACGTAGAGTTGTCGTTGTGTCCCGTTCGTCCGTGAGGTCGAGTAAGTTAGCACCGAGGTCGGGTATATCGTGAACTGTTTGCTGAATAGTTGTTGTGGATTTATTTAATCAGATCACTCGCGATCGATTTTACGCTGCATCGACAATAGTGTCTATATACTTCTTTTTAAACTATTTGAATAACCCTTCTAGTGTTTCAAAGGCTACCAATATTTGATCATTAAGTGAATGTTGATGGCAATGAAAAGACTAAAAAATCAAATTGTCGGTATTATTTTACGAAAGCAAAGAACAAACTTTCTTAATACTCCATTCTTGAACAAATTTTACCTTGTGCAACAAAAGATCAAAATTAGTTACTACTAAATAAAATTTTAAAATAATATTGAGTCTAGTCTAGAGTGAGAGTGTGAAAGTGGGGTCGTTGAACTATAGCATTTGTTCCCGCGTAATATCTGTGTACAACTATATGTCGGCCAATAAATTCCCAAAATTTAAATGAAATTTACCGCTTGCATAGTAAAATTATTTATATACATAAAAAAATAAATTAATTACGACGGTGAGTGTCGAATTAGGTCGTCAATCGATTGCTATTAATAATTAGTATTATTAGTAAGGTTGGATAAATAAGAGGTTGGCGTCATAACCTATTGAAATTATCATGTGAGATGTTAATCGTGTTATAAAGCTTATATAATTAATAAAATTGATCTAACAACCGTTGTATATGTCAACTCCAAATCCATAACCAATCGCTATCAATTAATTTTAATTGCATTTAAATTTATAATTATTTTGTCCCAAGTCCTAATGTTCGAAAATGAATGGATTACGTAAATCTAAGATAAGATCCCCTTAATACGATTAATCATAAAATGTAAATACTTAAAAAAAAACTAATATATTGCCAAAAAAAAAGAGAGCACGCGTCATGATTTAAGCCGAATTATTTAAATACTTTCTTATTTAAACGAGACATTAATAATAGGAAGGTGAACAGTTAGTGTATAAATTTACATCAACATCTTCAATTATAAACATAAAATCTAATGATAATAATTTCTAAAATATGCACCAATTATATTTTCAATTTCAACTTGAAAAAATATTTTAAATTATGGCAATTAATGATTGAAAATCCTACCTAATGATTAAGATGGGCCTATTGGATTCTCCGAACATGAAATCTATTGGCAGAAAAACTTTGAATAGTGTGCATATATTCATATAAAAATAAACCTATAAGAATCTAATAAAGAAAAAAGAAAATCCTTTAAAAAAAAATAAAGAAACAAGAAATTGAAGGCCTCTGTTCTGTAGATTTGTTCAAATTTATTGAATTTCAGATTATGATTCATAATCATACTTCGCATTGCTCAATTTTTCTGATTCTAATAATGCATACGAAGAAAATCAATAAATACAAATTATATAAGTTTATTTTTGTAGAGTAAAGTAAAAAATTAAGCAAAAAATTGGACTAGTATAGCCCACGTTTTGGCCTTTTCGGCGTGCGCCCAAAAGTTTCCCTATTTCTGAAGCCCTCAGCTTTAAACTAATTTTAAATTAAAGAATTTATAATATATTAATAATTGCTCTAATCTTTTCATTTTTATAATTTATTATGAAATTTTAATTTCATTCTCCTGCGTCACAATTCAAATTAGCCATACATAATAAAAATCCAAAAATGTTGAAGTGTTTTTGGATTATTCTTATGTTTTTAAAATTAATGGGTGTTCTTTTCTGACTTTTCAGCATCTATTAATAATTTTTCTTTGTTGTTAAAAATTCGTATTTTTCTACTTTTGCATGGAAACTATCTAATTGCACAATAAGTTAATAAAGTTTAATTATCACATTAAGTTTCTAGGAAGCTTCATGTTTGGAGCTTTATTACAAATAATGTGCCAAAATATTGCCAGTTGTGATACGACATATTTCATGCATGGCTAAAAATTAAAATAAAATAAAATAATATAGTAATAAGTAAAAATTAATTTACGGCCCATATATTGTTCCATCATTTTTGGAGAAAACTATGGGTTTTTATTTTGGCTGGATTATTTATTGATGTTAATGTCTCATTTTTCCCTTATCAGACTATCAGTACTCGAAAATGACATGTAATAACCCAAGGGCCCATGTATTGTCTCCCTAATGAATTTTTGAATTTAATTAATAAGATAAATTGAATGTTGAATTAAATCTGAATTATTTCCATTCGAGCATAGGATATTCGATGAATAATAATGAGCCAATTATATTAAAGTTGAGTCTATTACAATAATTAGTGAGTCTCTTATAAATGGGTCGGAGTGAGTACTACCTTTATCCCCTCGTTAGTCCCAAACACTTTATTGACTTTTTTCGGCACACATTTTTACCAAAACTTAGTATGAGTTTTAAAATATAATTTTGAAATATTCTTTTTTTTACGGGATACTATGACACTTATAGTATCTCGTAAAAAAAATACTTCAAAATTATATTGTAAAATACGTATTAGGTTTCAGTGGAAATGTGTGCCGAAAAAATCAATAAAGTGTTTGGGACTAATGAAGGGGATGGAGGTAGTATAGCATTTTCTTGTGCATATACAATTTGTGGAATTTTGTATTGTGTCTATAAATTCCCAAATAGATTTAATGATCTGATAACTTATTAATATTATGGTTATGTATGGACTATTCTTTTGTTTCCGGTGGAAACCCTTTATATTACTTTCAATATAACCGGCTCTAGATTTCAAAATATATACATAAAAAAAACCGGCTCTAAAAATTGAATAATTCAACCAAATTGTTAAGATTGTTCAACAAACAACCTCATGTGAGAGTGATCGAGATAATTGTTAATATTTTCTTAAACGACAATTTTGTTAAAAGGCCAATTAAAGTACGAGGGTGTCACGTTTATTTACAAATATTTATCTCTAAAATGCCCCCTACCCATTATAGCCACACTTAATATGTCTACGACTGACATGTCAGTCCCACATGACCACATTAATGATTTTTTCTTTCAGGGTTCATTTTAGTTGAGTTAAATTTTTTATGGTAGGGTTTATTTTTATAAAGTATATTAATTATAATTTTTCTGAAATATAATGTCGTCACCTCAGTCGTGGACATTTTAAGTATGCTCATGGTAGGTATGGAAGCATTACTCATGAAAAGTGTGCCCAAAATTGTTTATGTTAGTTGAAATTGACTTCTTCTAGATGCAGATTCCATAAACATCGTATAATTATTTATTAAAAAAAGAAAGAAGAAAGAATTGAATGAAAATTTTATATATTAAGAAACTTTTTTCATAGAGAAAACAAGTTTGGCCAAAAGTAAGTGGTTAATGGTTAGTAATTAAATTTGGCATGGAATCCAAGTCGGCAAACATGTATTGATATAGGTTTCAATTAAATATTTTATTCAATAAATAATTCAAAATTTACTTGAAGTAAACTTATGTAGTATTTGATTTAACTTAGATGGAAGTAAACTTATACTAAAAGAGGCAAATTAAAGAGACGAATAGAATAACCTAACAAAATAACATCTCTGAATTTCTCGGGTCAAATGATTATTTGCAAAACACTAGTCCGTGACGAATTATCTCGTCACAGATACTCAAAAATCCGTCGGCGTTCATCATCTGTTGTAGAACGTCGACGGAACATGAATGTCGGAGAAACCGGCACTCTTTGGTGCAATTTCTAAAAGCATTCTAACAATTATTTTGAATTTTGAAATGGAGTATTGATTAAAAGTGGAAATAAATAATTAATGCCAAATAAATTAGGTAATTTACCAAGACTACCCGCTAGGAACGGTGCAGTGCACATCAACCCAACACGACAAAATTAAATCCACCAACCAAAAATTTAATTCTAAGCCAATTTCGTCCTTACCAATAAATACTCTTAAAAATCGCTAATCTTTTCTCTCTTTTTCTCTCTCTTTCTCTCTCTACGAAATTTCCAGGAAGCTCACTCATGGTCATGGCTTCTCCCAAGCATTTAACTCCCGCTCCTTCCACCCTTCTTCCTCTCAACCCCCAATTCTCCGTCTTTTCTTCTCTCTCTCTCATCTTCGCTCACGCTTTTGGGGTGAATTCTCCTCTTCATTTCCATCATGAAGCTCACCAAAATAGTCCCGGCGAACTTGTTCAGGTCGAAGAAATCGCGGTCGGTTTCCAGATCCGAGGCGGAGCCGTCGTCCTTCAGCTCGCAGGCGACGACGTCGTCCGCCTCCTCGGAGGACGGAGGCTTCAAGAAGGCGGCGGGCCTCGCCACGCCGACCAGCGTCCTCCCGACGACGTCGGCCGGCGCGGCGGCGGAGGACTGGACGGAGATCTCCACCGCGGTCTACTTCGAGCTGAAGCAGGCTTTCGAGATGATCGACGTCGACGGCGACGGTAAGATCGGGAAGGAGGAGCTTGAGTCGCTCCTGAGCCGGCTCGGCGCCGAGCCGCCGAACAAGGAGGAGCTGCAGCTTATGCTCAGCGAGGTCGACCGCGACGGCGACGGCTGCATCACGCTGGAGGAGTTCCACGCGATCGGATCGGCGTTCGCGCCGTCGGCAGACCACTCCGAGCTCCGGGAAACGTTCGACTTCTTCGACTCCGACCGCGACGGCAAGATCACGGCGGAGGAGCTCTTCAGCGTGTTCAAAACCATCGGCGACGAGCGGTGCACGTTAGAGGACTGCCGGCGCATGATAAGAGGCGTGGATAGGACCGGGGACGGGTTCGTTTGCTTCGAGGACTTCAGTCGTATGATGGAGCATCAGCAGCAAAGTTGAATACCGCGTTCCTTTATTTCTTTTAATTAAAAAAAAATAAGAGAAATGAAAAATCGCCATTTGCTGCTCCCGATTCTTCCTTCATCTTCATCTCTTTCTGCTTATCGCCGAATTTTTGGATTTTTTTTTTTCCTGCAATTAACTACGGGTAAAAGTAAAATGGATGTGTGTTTCTAGCTAGGGTTTCGTTGTTGGGGAGGATGGAAAACGTGAGATACGATCAATCAACGGCTAGGATTGCTCCTTAACGATCGGAAATTGAAACTGCCGTATATATATAAATGAGAAGAATATTTCACAAGTTTCATTTCCCCATTAATTTCTAAATTTTATTGTAATTGTTGAATCTTGAAATTGTTTATGGAAATATATGATTGTCGTTACGCCTCTGGATAATGGGAAACAGCCAATTAAAAATATTAAAATAATGACAACGGAAATTGGGCCCAGAAATGGGGCCCGCTTTCCTAATGTCCATAGGTGGGTGGCAACTCTTACCGCGTAAGATGGGACAAATTTCTCTATTTTATTTATTTAAATATCTCATTTAAATTCAACGTTACACAATTTAACATAGTATGCTTTGATACCACCATGATTAGAATACTTTGAAACTAATTTTAATGTATCATATATTAAGATTTAGAATTTGTTTTGAAATATATATTTTAATATATTGAAATGCATGATAAAAGATAAATATTTAAAATTTGATAGTCTAGATTTATGCACTTTTTTCCTGGTATCCTTAACTATGAGTCTATGACTCACTTTTGTCCATTTTTTTAGATAATTACTTTTGTCTTTTGATAGTTTATTTAAAAAAATTGGTGATAGTTGGGATTAGGGACATTTTAACTAGAGCTAATTTTCAATTTCAATAATAGGGTGTGGACAGCTTACAATTAATAAATGGCTTAAGATATTTTAGGTGTGAGAGAGAGACAAGTACTATTATTGTGTGAATCTACTGGAAAAGTTTTACTCTATCTTTTGTAGTTTTATTAGTGTTAATTGCCGAAAATAATATACTAATATTATCTAGATTAATTAATTATGCTTAAGTTGCAACGTAATTACTAATACAGGACTAGCTCAAGTTGATTAAATTAAATTAAAGTTAATTGTAGTTGGCTGTCTAAAATACTATGCAACTGTAGCACTGCAGAAACTAAAATTTTGCACATAAAATATAAAGCTACTCCCTCCATTCCATTTCCATTTCAATAGGTTTGTTTATTTTTGGCGCCGGATTTTAGGAGAGTGTGTATAGAGATAAAGTGTAGTGTTTAATATTTTTATGCAAATTTCATTGTTTTTAAAACTCGAGCATCATAGATCCATAAAAATATATTGATGTTTGATCTTAAATGAAAGATCGAATCAAGACCTTTAATTTGATATTAAAATCATAAAAATCGGAGAACAAACGAGCAAGTTATGATAGTTTAAACTTGTAGGATTTAAATTATATTGGGATACGTGCTGAGATATGAATGGATGATGAGATAATTAGTAATGGTTATTTCCCTTTTAGGAAACATGGTTATAGGACGTCCCGATTAGAAAAACAAGTCTATTTAAATGGGACGGAGGGAGTATTATAGGTTTAAATTCAATTTGAAATAATTGGCGTGATGTCGATTTCACATCGATGATTTCTATGTTATTAAATAAATATAATATTATTATTAAGAAAAGATGTGCTTGTTTGTTGTAAAAATTATTTGGGAATCTATATAATTTCATTTTTAGATTAATTTCATGCACTTAATTTATTCTTGTATTTAATAAACCACGCCATTCCTGCAATAATTAAGTAGCATGTAATTAGTACGGCGGGGACTGTGGAGTGTGGAATGTTATTCAAGAATGTTTTAAATAAACTACAAAAATGAAATAAAAAAATCAAACCGCTAAATAAAGAATATTCACCCATTTCAAGAGGGGAAAGACATGCACCAAAATGCACGTTACTTTATATATACATATATAAAAAAATCACTCAGCACCAATCAGAATTTGACATTTTCTTTGTGTTCTTGAGTTTTATATTTGAAATTTTTAAAAAATATATACACACAAAATTTATAATTTTAGTAAATTATAAATAACGACGCGTTTGGTGGGTTGTGGGCTGGAAAGTTGGAAAGGTAGGATGAAATTGAAATGGCGGTTTGGCGTGAAGGAAGAATCGGTTGAAAATTGAAATATTTTTCTTCTTTTTATTCACCTTTTGTTCTTTTTTTATTTGTTTTATTTTTTCAACTTGTTTGGTTGCATAAACATAAGAGTGATCAACTATTGATAACTCAAATCATGTGCGCCACTACTATTCCACTAACACATTTTATGTTTGGTAGAAGTGATAAACCAAGATAAACCAAGTTAACTGGTCTAATCTCCCTGTTTGGTATCCTATATTGTTAAACTCGGGAGCCCGAGATAAATGGAAGGTCCGGCCTTATTTCACTGTTGACTGTGGATAAACAAACTCACCCTTTTGCAAGGATAATTTGTGTTGTTCGAACAGTGCATGAAGATTGGAGAACTTGATTACTTCTACCCCTAATTTCAATCTCTCCCCCAAACTTTTTCATCTCTGTTCCCCCTCTCCCTCGCTCTGTTCAAACCTTTTCACGACTAGGGTTTCTTCACAAAAATTCGCAGGGCTTCTTCAAAAGTTTTTGCAGGGCCACTTCTTGCGCAAAGTGATTGTGGGCTGATTCTGAGGATGATTTTTTTGTCTTACGTTTGCAGGTACGAGACGCAATATGAACCAAATATATATAGAAATTTCGAATTTTGCGGCTTACTTTTTGAGCTCACCCATCAATTTTCCGTTTGTGATTCCGGTCGAAGGGCGTGGCTTGTTGCTGATTTGGGGATTTTGCTGCATATCTCGTGCAAAGGTCAGGTTACATTCTGTAGTTTCCATGAAATATTTTAGATCTGTAGTTTCTGCTAATCCATAGTTTCTAACTTTCTACAGATCTATAGGTAGAAGATGTATTAGGAAGGAAGAGGTTTTGTCATCTTTCCCAAATTAAAAGAGTTGAAGAGTTATTCATTGTTTTATGCAGGCAGATTAGAAATTTGAACATTATTATCAATATCTTTCCAATAAATTCTTGCCGTAGGGAAACTCGAGAGCAAGTGCAAGTGTTACACTCCTTTTCTCCCTAAATCCTAGGTAAAATTTCACCCATTTCTCGATTCAAGTCTTTGTTTTCCACCCTATTCGAAAGCACATAACCTGAATATAGATGCTAATTTTCCTAATTGTAATTGTGAATTTGAAATATGGTCATTCATTCGGGTTTGTGCAGCTTCATAGAAATGCTTATTGAGTGGTTATGATTTTTACTCAGTTTCTTGATCAATTAACAACATCAGTCTTGCATGACAGCCGAAATACATAATCATTTTGATTGGTGTGCATTGCATAACATCATTTGCAGCCAAAATCATAATCAAGAACAGAGAGTGCGGTTTCTTTTGGAATGATCAAGAAACTTAGGTAGTCAAAGAATTTCTTCCACTTTTCTTGATTGCTTTATAGGAAAAGGCCATGTAGATATATAACTAAGCACTATTACATTATCCTCATGCATTATTCACAAAGGTGACTACAATTGTGTCTCTTAGTGAAATCAGCCGGTGATTTGTCTTGAATTTGATAATTTTGTTGATTTAGGAACTAAATTTTCCAAGATTTTATGCTTAATTGCATGATTTTGCAGGTTGCTGCTAGTTTTGCCTATGGTGGGTCGATCTTGGCATAGCTAAAGCATTGGATCTTATTTGCAGCTAAAGTCAACTTTCTCGCAAATGGCGAAATCTCTTCTACAGTCTAAACAAATTTACTTGTTGATTGAGGAAATCTTGGATGAATTGTTCACTCAGTTCATACTTGTAGTGAACCTACTACTTACTCGAATGCAAACACAGAGGAAGCGTAGGATCGTAAACACATCTTACTCAATGATTGAAAAGATCCCACATCAGATAAGACACCTGAATAGGATAATTGGGGTTAGTGATACTGATTGCATCGTTAATTTTCGCATGAATTGTAATACATTTGGTAGACTTTGCACGATTTCGGCCGAGTAAAGGAAAGGGAAAAGCGCCTTCAGGTTCGAGCTCTTGTGCATCGTCAAGCCCCCGC
Organism: Mentha longifolia; assembly: GCA_001642375.2. Classification (NCBI taxonomy): domain Eukaryota; kingdom Viridiplantae; phylum Streptophyta; class Magnoliopsida; order Lamiales; family Lamiaceae; genus Mentha; species Mentha longifolia. The sequence continues at coordinate 1,788,651 of CM038112.1, forward strand.
AAATAGCTAATGTAGCTAGGTTACATGGAATTTATGTCATGTATTTGTGTTGTTTTCATATGTTTCTTAGTTCGAGCACCTTTTGGCTTATTTGCATGTGATTAGTAAAGTCCTTTTCTTATCTGCGTATTTGATTTGGTATCCTTAAATTTAGTTTTTCCACAAATTCGAGCCACTCATGCCTTCGTTAAAGCTTTGACATGCCTTTTATTGATGAGTGCTTTAAGGTGCATGAACTCCAGTGCCAAGAATTCTTCATTTATATTCCTGAATTCCACAAATTCGCAAGTAAAATGAGCAACTACTAAGCACTAACATCCATATATATGTAGATATCTCACAAATAATGAATATTTGTGAGATTAGATTACTAGCCCAAGTTCTACCTTTTTCAATCAATAAATAGAGAATAATATTATGATCAACACCAACCCTGTTCAGATAATTAAATCTGAGATAAGCAACAATACAAAAATTCCAAGATCATAATCAGACAACAGGGAATAGATAGGGAAATCGGCCATAGAATTCATAAGAGAGAAATTCCAAAAGAGAGAAATTCAAAAAGAGAAATCAGCCATAGAAGTTCATGGATAAAGTAGCAATATATATGCATCCTACAAAAGATTATCCAATGCACAATATATATGCCGCCAAATTAATGTGATTGGGTATTAGCGTTTTTTTTTTTTTTTTTTTTTTTTGAGAAAGGGTATATTAGCTTTGCTTCTTGGCAAACTTGAAGTAAATAGGCTAAATGAGGAAGGGTTTTTTTGTCATTGTGTATATTAATCTAGAGTTATATCTTAGACACCAAACAACATTTTTAAGTTATCTTGCTTTTTGTTTTACTCAACCAAACACAAAAATAAATTAATTATCCTACAACTATTCATACTACTTAACTTAGGTTTATTAATCATGCTATATCCTAACACCCTTACCAAACATAGCCTAACACATACTACTCCATATCACATCTTCCCTTTTGACTTCTATATTTATTTTTTTATAATATATATATATATATATATATATATATATATATATATATATATATATATAAAGGAGATCATATAAAAATGATTCCATACATATTAACTAAAAATAAATCATAGCCGTTGATTTAGATTGATTAACGGTATAGATTAGAGATATATTTAAAGTTATTTTTTAATTGTTTAAGATAAATATGGTAACTTACTAACTTCCCTTAAATAGTGGGAATCATTGTTTGTTTTCAGTTTTATCGGAATTAATGTGTAACTGCTAATTGAAAAACACAATCACCATTTACTTTAATATAGATAGTCGGTTACTACAAAACAACACAAAAAAAATTAAATAGTAGTGAATAAATACAATGAAAAAAATAGCACAAAACAAATTCGAAAAATGTATATCTAAATGTAATGCATTAAAATATTAATCGCAAAGCATTAATTAAATAAAATAAACAATGACAATGAACAGAATATGCAATAAATTTTTGGTTAACAAAATATGCAATAAAATATTAATTATTAAACAATAACAAGCAACAAAATATGCAATATATTTTTAGTTGACAAAATATGCAATAAAAATACTAATTATTAAGAAATAACAAGCAACAAAATATGCAATAAAAATATTAGTTATTTAGCAATAACAAACAACAAAATATAAAAAAAATTAGTTAACAAAATATGCAATAAAATATTAATTATTAGGCAATAACAAGCAACAAAGTATTAATTATTAAGCAATAAAATATGCAACATATTGTAGAAAATATAATTATTTAATTAATGATAATGAACAAACAATAATACGGGAAGGTAAAGACTAATTTTAGATTGATATATTTCCTTATTAAGAGGCAGAAATATAGGTGCATGATTACATTGTAAAAATCAATTACCACACCGCCAACCACCTACTAAATATCCGGATTACATTATAAATTTGACTACAAATAAGATTTGATCTCGGCCCTACAATTTTTGAAATCAATGGCCTATATTTATTTCTAGTTAACACAGGGAGGATCATTTTTCATATAACCCACCCCTATATATATCTATATATAGTCATCTTAATTGTAACTTGAGATATATTAATATATCAAGTGATTTACTAAAAAAAGAAAAAATTAAGTGATTTTATTGAGTAGACAAAATAGAAATTGGGCTGTCTGCGTGTAAATATACGAAATTTGGTGGGATTTTGCTTTCAACGCGATCTTTGATTTTAGTTTGATAATACATCATTTAACAATTAGTTTGATTTTTAACGTAAATATGAAAAACCTCCAAAACCGACGATGACGTTGATATATGGATTTGTATACATGGCCAAATCGCCTGACCAACAAAATGACGTATTTTTTAACTAATTCCATTGATGCATATACGATGCATCAAATAAAAGATGTCATCTGTCATAAATTACTACACTTAAGTTTAGAGTTTCATCGGAAATCATTATAGTGTCAAAAATCAAACTAAGGTTAAATTTATGTATTCTCATATTAAAATTTAAACTCGTGTTAAAATCAAATGTGATGTATTTACACGTAAACAATCTAACAGAAAATCGTCACTCTTCAATTGATTTTTTTTAATACTCATAGTATTTATTTTCTCAAGAAGGCATCTGATCGAACTTATTTTCGTAAGGTAATTAACGAGCACAAATCAAGGAATTAATGAACACGAAAATAAAGGAACGCGAGGGATTTACGTGGTTCGATCTATTGTGATAGATCTACGTCCACGGGCGGAAAGAGTATGGATCTTTATTGCTTGTATGAGTAGTGATTACAAGATTGTTTTTTTCCCCTCTCAATCTATTCTAAACCCCTATTTATAGGTAATTACATGGAGTTTGACTATGATACAAAGTCTTCTCCTATTAGGACTCCTTTGGCTTGATATTCTCCTTTGTGGATAAACACCGAGCTTCTATATCTCTCTTGGAACTTGAATTGTAGTCGATGTAGGAGTTGCCTTGGTGAAGAAGTTTCTTTAGTTGGGCCGAGCTGCGTGGGCCAAGCTTAACTGTCGGGGCCCAATTATATTGGGTCTGATGCTTGGGCCTAGGAGCTAGGCCGTATCCTATCACATCCCCCCCAAAAAAGATGTAGAAGCGACGAGGGTGTGACGTAGGGGAAATAGTTGAGGTAGGAGTGGTCTAAAGTACGTTGCCCCGTCAAAAGTAGAATGGATGAAGTCAATCGCGTGCCGCCTCGTTAAGACGAGGTCGAAGAAAAGTACATTGCCCCGTCAAAATAAATTGACAAAGTCAATCGTGTACCACCTCGTTAAGACGCGGAAGAAGTAATACCGCCTCGTTAAGACGAGGGAGAAATAATACCGCCTCGTTAAGACGAGGAGAAATAATACCGCCTCGTTAAGACGAGGGAGAAATAATACCGTGTTGTTAAGATAAAGTCGGTAAGAAATTTGCATTGCCCCTTCGGAAATTGGATTTCGACGAAGTCAGAATGCGTTGAACAGCACGACTTCGTCAAAGACGAAGTTTAGGCTTCAATTAGCACGACCTCGTCTTCAGACAAGGTTTAGGCTCTTCTCCGTTTTAAACAAAGGCCGTATCTTTGTTTTTAACCGAGGTTAGGTCAATACGCGCGTTTTAATTTTACTCCTATTATGGAGTTTATTAAGTACCCTCGTCAGGGTTTTACTAGCTCACTTCGTCTTTTGACAAAGTGTGGCTTTAAATAGCTCACTTTGGAAATTGGATTTTGACGAAGTTTGGCTTTAAATAGCTCCCTTCGGAAATTAGATTTCGACGAAGTTTGGCTTTAAATAGCTCACTTCGGACATTGGATTTCGACGAAGTTTGACTTTAAATAGCTCACTTCGGAAATTAGATTTCTACGAAGTTTGGCTTTAAATAGCTCACTTCGGAAATTGGATTTCGACGAAGTTTAGCTTTAAATAGCTCATTTCGGACATTGGATTTCGACGAAGTTTGACTTTAAATAGCTCACTTCGGACATTGGATTTCGACGAAGTTTGGCTTTAAATAGCTCACTTCGGAAATTAGATTTCTACGAAGTTTGGCTTTAAATAGCTCACTTCGGAAATTGGATTTCGACGAAGTTTGGCTTTAAATAGCTCACTTTGGAAATTGGATTTCGACGAAGTTTGGCTTTATTAGCTCACTTCAGAAATTGAGTTTCAACGAAGTTTGGCTTTATTAGCTCACTTCGGAAATTAGATTTCGATGAAGTTTGGCTTTTGATAGCTTTACCTCGTCATTAGACGAGGTTTTGGCTTTAGATTAATTATAAGGGCGGGATAAAATGCATAAGTAGAAAAGAGATGTTCAAGATGAAGCATGCAAGACCAAAATGACAACCTGACTCAACACAAAAAGACGACCTAAATAACCTATGTGAACTTTGAACATCTCTCGGTCACTTATGCAAAGTATCTCTTTAAATAAGTAATGTGCCATGCACGGGGTATTGGCTTACCGGATAAGTGGGCGAGCTTATACGACCCTTTGCCGAGGACTTCTTCGACTCGATAGGGTCCTTCCCATGTGGCTTCGAGCTTGCCGATCCTTTCCGCTTTACTGACCTCGTTATTTCGAAGTACGAGGTCGCCCACTCGGAATTGTTAGTACTTGATTCTTTGGTTGTAGTACCGAGCTACTTGTTGTTTGTACTTGGCTTCCTTGATGTAGGCGAGCTCCTGTTTTTCTTCTAACAGATCCAATACGGTTCGGAGGTCTTCGTCGTTGACTTCGGCCGTGATGTTGAGAGTGCGCGGGCTCGGCAGGCCGATCTCTCCCGGCATCACTGCTTCGGTTCCATACACCAAACTATAAGGTGTTTCGCCGTTCGAGGTCTGAGGAGTTGTTCGGTATGACCATAGGACGTGGGGTAAATTTATTGCCCAATCTCCTTTGGCTTTATCGAAGTGGGTTTTGAGTCCCTTGACGATCGTTCTGTTCGTAACTTCGGTCTGCCATTCACTTGAGGATGAGCTACCAAAGTGAACTTTTGTTGGATATGAAGCCCTTCACACCATTCTCTGAATGTCCGATCGGTGAACTGCGTTTCGTTGTCCGAGACGAGGATGTGAGGTACACCGAAATGACAAACCACGTTCTTCCATACGAAGTTGAGGGCGTTCTTGCTTGTGATCTTTGCCTAGGGTTCGGCTTCGACCCACTTAGTGAAGTAGTCGATGGCTACGATGAGTAATTGGAATTGGCCGAGAGCTTTGCCTAATGGACTGACGATGTATATCCCCATTGTATGAAGGCTCGTCGTTGAGAGGTCGGCGTCATGCTTCGATGTAGAAGCTTCGTGGCAATGTTGGCTCGGTGCTCGGTGGTGCCTCAGCGACGACGTCGGCATGGCGGGGGTTCGGGGGCAGCGCCCCCGATAGAGGGGGTCCAAGGGGCGGCAGCCCCTGGCGGGGTCCAAGGGGCAGAGCCCTGGGCTGGGGTCGAGCTTGGGAATTTTTTATTTCCGATTAAATTGCTGTGTAGAAAATTCATTGGAAATTTAATTTCCGGAATTTCGAAAGGTTGCAAAGCGCAGATTGGCGATGCTTCGGCGACGTCGGCTTGCAGCCCGATGGGGAGTTTGGCGGTGCTTTGGCGACGTTGGCTTGCAGCTCGATGGGGAGTTCGGCGGTGCTGCGCCAAAGCCGGAGGAGCTCGACATGACGCAGCTCGGCAGATCGGCGGCTCGGAGGAGAGCTTCAGTTTGGCGGAGAGCTTGGCTGCAGCTCGTTGAGTGCAGCTCGGCAAGGGGCCCGAAGGAGGAGCTCGGCGGTGCAGCTCGTCACCATGCTGTGGCGACGTCGGCTCGACGGAGGGCTGCAGCTCAGCTGCTCTTCGTGGGAGTCGGCGTAAGGAGCGAGCTCGACGGGGGCAAACTGCGGAGGAGCTCGGCTACTCGGTGTGAAGGTGCTGTTTCCCGGCACAGCTCGGCTGAGGAGATGCTGCGGGTGCGGCGTTGGCTGCCGCTTGGCAGCTCGGCAAGGGCCGAGAGGAGGAGCTCGGCGGTGCAGCTCGTCACCGTGCTGTGGCGACGTCGGCATCAACGCCTTAGCAGCTCCACTGCTGATCTGGTGCTGCCGGAGCTTGGACACCATCTCCTCCATCTCCGGCGGCGAATTGTCGTCCCCCTAGTGGTAGGCGGAGGAGGGGACAAAGGAGAGAGCATATGGTTGAGGAAATCGTCGTGCGACGCCGCCGGATCGAACTGCGAGGCCGCCAACATCCGGCCGTGACTGTGGATTTCGTGCAGGGGTAAGATTTGGTGCTGGTTCAGCAGCGCGTTGATGTAGTTCGGCAAGGAGGTGCTGCAGCTCGCCGGGGGGGGGAGCTGCCGAGGAACCAGAGGGGAGAGTTGGGAGCGAGCTCGTCAAGCGACGTCGACATGACGAGGTGGAGGTGCAGCTCGGCTGCTCGACAGAGGAGCTCGGTGGAGCTCGGCGGGGCGAGCTTGGTGATAAAGCTTGGCGGCGACGTCGGCCTACGCAAGTGCTGCACTTCGGTGGTGCTGCTCGGAGGTGACGGAAGATGGGGCTCGACGGGGAGCTCGCTGCTGCGGCGGCGACGTTGGTTCGAAGCTCGGAGGGGCGTCTGGTGCAGCTCGGAGGTGGCGGAGGATGGAGCTCGATGGGGAGCTCGGCGGAGGAGGTCGGCGGTGTCTTCGGCGGGTGCGACGTCGGCATGGCGCGGGCGAGCTCAGCCTGTTGCTGCGGGTGCCGCGTCAGCATGGCGCGGGTGAGTTCGGCCTGTTGCTACGGGTGCGGCGTCGCGCATGGCGCGGGTGAGCTTGGCCTGTTGCTACGGGTGCGGCATCGCGCATGGCGCGGGTGAGCTCGGCCAGCTACTGCGGCTGTTGCGGCGACGTCGGCATAGCGCTGCTGCAGCTCGGCCTACTGCTGCTGCAGGTGCGATGTCGGAAGCTCGGGGAAGTACTGCAGCTCGTCAGGTGCAGCTTGGAGCTCTGCGTCGCCTTTGACCTGGGAGAGACGTTGTCGCCTTCGTCACGGCGGTGGCGCAGCTTGGCGGAGGTGCGGCCTTAATTCCCGGAATTTCGAAAGGTTGCAAATCGCAAATCGGCGATGCTTTGGCGACGTCGGCTTGCAGCTCGATGGGGAGTTCGGCGGTGCTTCGGCGGCGTCGTCTCGCAGCTCGTCGTGAGACGAGGATTGGCTTTTGAGAGCACTTGGCTGCGGCTCGTCGAGTGCAGCTCGGCACTTATACGACGGAGTCGGTCGAAGCACGAGCTCGACATCGGTGCAGCTCGGCTGCCCTTCGTCACGATAGCTCGGTTCGGAGGTGGTGCCGCTCGGCGGTGCTTGGCTGCGTCAGCTCGGCGAAGTGCTGCAGCTCGTCGGGTGTTGCGGCGGTGTAGCTCGTCAGCTCGGAATTGGCGAATAACAGAAGCTGCTCCGAACGAATCATAATTTCGCGAGTCGTGCAGCAGCACGAACTTCCAGACGCGATTCCCGCCACACCGGTGATCGGTTTTTGACGGGCAACCTACCGTTGGAATCCTCTCGACGAGTAGAACATGTTTCCGGGTGGTTTCGTCCGATTTGGTGGTGATTTCAGCCCGGAATTGGCAAATAACAGAAGCTGCTCCGAACGAATCATAATTTCGCGAGTCGTGCAGCAGCACGGACTTCCAGACGCGATTCCCGCCACACCGATGATCGGTTTTCGACGGGCAACCTACCGTTGGAATCCTCTCGACGAGTAGAACATGTTTCCGGGTGGTTTCGTCCGATTTGGTGGTGATTTCAGCCCGGAATTGGCGAATAACAGAAGCTGCTCCGAACGAATCATGATTTCGCGTTTGGGGGGGATCACGTTAGTCTTCCTGTCATGGCTGTAGATTACCTAGAAAATTTTTGATCGAAAATCACAAATTTTCATTTCCCACAGACGGCGCCAGTGATCGAACTTATTTTCGTAAGGTAATTAACGAGCACAAATCAAGGAATTAATGAACACGAAAATAAAGGAACGCGAGGGATTTACGTGGTTCGATCTATTGTGATAGATCTACGTCCACGGGCGGAAAGAGTATGGATCTTTATTGCTTGTATGAGTAGTGATTACAAGATTGTTTTTTTCCCCTCTCAATCTATTCTAAACCCCTATTTATAGGTAATTACATGGAGTTTGACTATGATACAAAGTCTTCTCCTATTAGGACTCCTTTGGCTTGATCTTCTCCTTTGTGGATAAACACCGAGCTTCTATATCTCTCTTGGAGCTTGAATTGTAGTCGATGTAGGAGTTGTCTTGGTGAAGAAGTTTCTTTAGTTGGGCCGAGCTGCGTGGGCCAAGCTTAACTGTCGGGGCCCAATTATATTGGGCCTGATGCTTGGGCCTAGGAGCTAGGCCGTATCCTATCAGCATCCACTTTTCTTAGCTTTTTAAATATTTAATCACCATTTTCCACAACATATACTTTGCGTTAATATTACGTTTTCCCTTCTTTTTATCCAAAACTAAATTGGAAAAATGTGTAAACTGGACTTTATGGTGTCATGGATTTGGATGTGTGTTTTGTGGACCTAAGAGGACATGTAAAATTTAAGTGTAATTTCATGGAAGTTTCGTTATGAGACATTTTTAATTATTCCACTAGTCTCTTGACTTTTGTACTATAATATTATATTTTTAAATAATTTGAATTATTTAAACATATTTATATTTAAATATTTACAGATCATCCTCCATAATTTTTTTATTCTTTCCTTTTAAGTATTAATTTATCATTTTTTAGAGAAATATTATTATATGACCAATATATACAATTTTCTTCATTTTTTTAATGAATGTGATTGGATTCTTAAATTAGTGTTGGGCCCAAATTTTTGAAAAATTGAACTTATTAACGGGCTTTAAAAGAAAAAAGTATTGGACTTAGGCCCAATTGGTTTCTTAATTGTTTCAGAAAAAGAAAGTATTGGACTTGGAGTACCCATTTTTTCTAGAAGGCGCTACAATCTGAATCTCTTAAACCCTTCGAAAAAACTAGCTCCGACGCGCGCGCTCTACCTTCACGGCGGCGACGACGGCGGCGGCGGTGGTGTTGAGCTCCAATTCGTAATTCCTGCATCAAGTAAGCAATTATCTATGTGTACGGTGTTCTAATTTTCTATTAAGATATCCAATCCTTTGTTTTCGCTGTCGCGGTGGTCCTTGATAAGGTTTAGGTCTTCTCCATTAGTTAATATCAGTACGATTTCAGAGATATTTAATTGTGTTTATGAACTGATCGGAATGCTTTTTTTATTTGGTTTATTTAGGGATTTGCTGCGAAATTTCTGTGGTAGGGTTGTGAAAATGTCGTCATTAAGGAATGCTCTCCCCAGAAAAGCTCACAAGGAGCGCTCTCAGCCGTGAGTATAGTTTCTGCTTTCATGTTTGGAAATTTGGCTGTTTTTGATTTTATGCAACTTTTTGTTGATTTTTTTGGTGATATGCAGGCATTCGAGGAGGAAATTCGGCCTTCTCGAGAAGCACAAGGATTATGTCGAGCGTGCACGCGCCTTCCACAAGAAAGAGGAGACTTTGCAGGTAAGTCTTTTGCTGAAGAATGAATTTTGTGATAATCTGAACCATATACATTGACATTGCTTGTATATGCACCTTACAGAAACTTAAGGAAAAGGCGGCGTTCAAAAATCCAGATGAGTTTTACTTTAAGATGATCAAGTCGAAAACTGTTCGTGGAGTCCACAGAACAGAGTAAGTTTAGAAGATGTTATCTCATTCGAAGGTGGTTTATGGCGATTTGTGCATTACTGAGTATGATTTATTGAACGGTGAAGGGGTGAAGCGAACAAGTATACGAATGAGGAGCTGATGTTGATGAAGACACAGGATATTGGGTATATTTTTCAGAAACTTCAATCAGAGAAAAAGGTTGTTACCTTACTTGAGGTCTTCGTATTAGAGCTGATAGGATTGTTATAGAGGTTTAATGTTTGAACATTGTTTGTTCTGATGCAGAAAATCGAAAAGCTAAATGCCGTACTGCATTCTGTCGACAACCCCTCATCAAGCCAACACGTATACTTTGCTGAAGACAAGTGAGTATTTATGAATCTGTTGAAAAAATTAGCTCCAAACTGAAGTAGGTTAAAAGCTGAAGATTTCCTTTTCTTCTTGTTTATGAAGTTTGAATTCGGATGTCAATTGTTTCAAACTTTGAATTAATGGTTTAGTTATATGGAAACAAGAGTACGATGCGTTTCTGACTATACTAACATATTCCTTCTAGATTGTGATGCTGCTGCTTTTTCTAAATATGAAGCATTCTTGGATGTTTGCTCTCATCCTCTTATATTACTTTATGTTTGTATCTCTATTGCTTACAAAAGTTTATGGCACGCTCGGTGACAGTGTTTATGAATCTAATTTTGTAGTATGGAGTTTAGAAAGTAAGAACTTAATACGTTTAAACCGTGTATCTCTTCCAATTGTTAATCGTTCCTTACTGTTTATTTATTTTTAGGACTGAAGCAAGAGAAATTCGAGCTCAGGCTTCTGAAAAAAGAGAAAATCGCTCTTTTGAAGACTTGCCTAAAGATATCAAAAGGTAGAACGACTGGGGAATTATTATGTGCTATCTATATTTCGAAAAAACTATTTTCTTCTAGTCAAATTTATGTAGCCAGGCTCTATTAACGACTCGTATGCAGGAAGACAATTGTTTCTTACCGTGAGCTAGAGGCGAGAAGAAGCCGAGTTAAAGAGCTAGAGAAGATATACATGGACATGGCAATGCAGAAAGAATTGCAGGTATAATAAACTGCCAACTAATTTAGATTGTTCTCTGTCTGATGTTGTAGTAACATTCAGTCTATAAATTATTAACAGAAAAAGGGCCGGAAACGGAAACTTCGAGAAGACGAGATTGTTAATCCGACGTCTGGACCTGTATACAAATGGCGACAGGAAAGGAAACGCTGAGAGAAAGAGAGAAGAGAGAGGTCAAATGTATTCTTGGAGAACTTTGAGATCAAGAGTTTGTATTGCTTATGCAGTGTCTTATAAAATGTACTACTAATAGTTATTGCTTATTGCAAAAATTTTGTTTTTTACCTTCTTATTTTAACCGATTATTTTTTCCCTCGTGTTAAATATTTTCCCGTATTTTTCTTTTTCAACTAATGAAAATAATGACGAGAACAAGAATTTGAAAGACATCCTTAAAATTCAAAAGTTGAAAATGGGGTCTTAATTTAGCAATTTGTCAATATACACAAATTACAAGATATCAACATTCTTGAATGAAGTTACTAGTTGAGAACGTATGCCAAACTTTTATCAAGATTCACTAGATCTCAAAATTGAGAAATACAACATCTGTCCCGTTTGTAACGAGTTCGTATAAACAGGATGGAGAGAGTATGTGATAGTTTAACCATTAAATTTAGCAGCTACATGCTCAGCAATGGCCATACTTGCAGTTAGCCCAGGTGATTCGATTCCGAATAGGTTCACCAAACCTCCTACTCCATGAACCTCCTTTCCCTACATGAACAATATACCATTTCTTCCATTAAAACCTTTTCTTTTCTTTTCTATGCACAAACATTTTAAATTATTACAAGAAATTTAGTACCTGTACTATAAAATCACTTGGAGCCTGCATTGGCCCAGAAATCTTAGGTCGAATTCCAGCATAGCCTGCCTCCAATGATCCATCCCTTAAATGCGGATAGTACTTTCTTATTTCTGGATAAAATCCATTTGCTCGAACTCCACTCACAGAATAATCAAACCTTATAACACGAAAACACAAAACATATAGCATGCATGAATGATTTGTATAGTCCTAGAATCGACAAAAAAATGAAATGAAAGCTTACGAGTTGAGGAAGTTTGAAACATCGTCGACTCCATCAATCCACTCAACATCGGGCCCGAATTTGACTTGTCCATTCAAATCCAAGGTCACATGAACTCCAAGGCCTCCATCTTCGGGTATAGGATAGATCAAATGATGGAAAGGAGGAGATTTAACATTCGACAATGTGAAATAGCAGCCACGAGCAAAGTAGGGTCTCGGAACAATCATATTATCTAAGCCATGAATTCGCCTAGAAAGAGCCAAAGCACCTAAGCCAGCAGAATTCACAACGGTTCTAGGAGTAAGAACAAGATCAGGCTTCAATGGAGATTTCCCATCCCATTTTCTAAGAGCTTCACTCCCAGAAACGAAGAGCTGCAATCGACCTTCCTCGAATCTACCACCAATTACAGTAGTATTGTAAGAGAAGATGGCTCCACTGCTCTCAGCTTCCCCCTAAATGCTACAATCTTGTAGATTAAAGAAGTTTTCTTTTCGGGTGATTTGTATAAACACGATAAGATAGAAGCGTTACCAGTAGAGATAGCATCAAAGAATGGCTATCAATGATCCCAGATTGAGGCGACATCAAAGCTTTTGTGCAGTATAATTCAGGTTCCATACTCATAGCTTCTCGTCCTTCCATCATCCTTAGACCCTTGACTCCATTTTCAATTCCTCGACTCACCAGCTCATCCAACTTGGGAATTTCTGAAGGCCGAGTAGCCACAATTAGCTTCCCAATCTGTTTGTGAGGAATGCCGCGTTCTCTACAATAGTCGTAGAGCAAACGCCTCCCTCTTATACATAAACGAGCCTACATCGCGAATTCCATATAAATACAGACTCGAGAAACAGAGCCATAGCACAATCTTCATAATGTTTGTACTAAGAGCAAGTTCTTGGAGGGAAATACCCACTTTTCTAGCTATGCAATACCAAATCAGAATACAATAATCAACTCTTTTTTTTTAATTCCTAATTTTTGTCTGATTTTTCACATGCCTTGAACAATAATATGATCAGAGCAAGTTCTTGAATGGGAATTTCCCCTGTTGCAGCTACATAACATCAAATCAGACGCAAAAAAAAAAAAACCCTTTTTTTTCTCATATTCTAATTCTTGTTTAATTTTTACATGCCTTCAACACATAATATGATCAGAGTTTCAAACATTTCAATACTCATGAAATCAAGAATCAATTCCCATCAGCTAATATTCAGCTACAAACACAAAAATCCAAAAAATAAGAAAAAAAATTATGAAATTACCTTGAGAGAATTACGAGGGTAATAAATACCAGCATGAATAACTTCACTGTTTCGAGAACTCGAGCCAGTCCCAAAAGACGGCGCCGATTCCACCACCAAAACCTCTTTCCCCCTGTTCGCGGCAAGCTCACGCGCCACCGCCACTCCCACCACTCCGGCGCCTATCACCACCGCATCCACCGCCTCCTCGGGCACCGAATCCAAACTGGTGGAAATCCACCGACATTTCCCGGCCGCCGCCGTAAGGGCGCGGCGAATCTTGATTGAGCTGTTGACTCTCATAAGTTTTCCAAAAGAATTTCATCCCATTTAATTCCAATAAAATTAAATTATTGGAGAAATTATTTAACTTTTTGGGCCATCTCTTTATTTCAAAGAAGGCCCATTTAGCTTGTTTTTCTTCAAAAAAAAATTACTGGCCCAATATTCCCATTTTATTTACTGGATTTCCGAATAAAATGAGCCCAATTTATGGAAATTTTTATTTACAATCATTTTTTTCCCTCCTCTTATTTCAAATTTCGTGCTAGAAAGTGTTTATCATACGAAATCTTGATTTTAATTAAGGCGTCCCACCTTTTTATTAAAGAAACCAACCCACTACCAGTAGTATTAAATTTCATACCATTTTTGAGTAAACAAAATACATTTGTTGATATAAATTAGTGAACGTGGGCTCTGAATGAAGCAAACGGTAAGGCCCCGTTTGGTTGCCCTGACAAGCCATGATAAGAAAAGTTATCTGCGCTTATGCGGACGTTTGGTAGCTAAGACACATTTTCTGTCCGGCCCGAGAATTGAGTCCGGCCCGAGAAAAAAAGGACTGTAGCCTTTTATATAATTTTCGGACCTATTACCTCCGATGAAATTTACACGCTTGAACAGTAATACATACCCATTCTGTAAAATTCCTAAAAAGGCCCTTCAGCTCACATAACCTCCAATTTCCTAAATTCCTAAATTCTTGAAGAACGACCGGCGTGCCCTAGAATCGACTGCGACTAAGCTCCGCCGACGAGAAGACGGGAAAGCTGCAGCGACTGATCAAGCTTCAATTACCCACCGTCGCCGAGCAAGGTATGTATCGCGGGATGATTATTCATTTTCTTTTTTGGGTTGTGTTTTTCCCAAGCTTAAAATCTGAATTTTTCTTGCGAAAAAATGGGTATCTTTTCCTTTTCTTGTAGCGAAATCTCCTGGACTATCTCAATGACTCTGCAAAATTATTTTTTCGTTTATGTTTGTCCGTTATTTTTCGTTGTTGTTGGTTGCTTTTAGTCTTTGATGATCCAAAACTTTGAATCATATATTTTCCAAGTTCATTGTTTAATGCTGTGTTGGTTTTTTATCTCTATAATTAGTCCGTTTCTTCATATCTTGAAAAGAGAGTATTTGCCATGTATAAATGATTCTACAGGTATGTTTGATGATATACAATAATGATTTCATCAAGATTTCAAGAATTAGTAAAATAATGATGAGGAAAGATGCAAACATTCATTAAATCTATGCATGAAAATCTGCAAAGTTTAGTTTCATTTGCCAATTCGAGTAGATTTTGTTATCTACAAATTATACAATGCCCACATTCACTAGGAAATTGGAATGCATGTTTCTTTAATACAACCTTGCTAGCCTAAATCATAATATGTTGTGTGTATGGATTAATGTAGTTGGTGATTCTATTTTTAGTTATGTATATATTTTTGGTACTAGATATCAGAAGTTGGGTTCTGTGGGGATGAAAAATAAATAGCCATTGTTGATTCTCTTTGAAGATGGTAACTAATCAAAGCATTGCTCCTTCAGTCAAAGCATGCCTAACTTAGTTTTACATTATGCAATTTAAATTTATGTCTTGAGAAAAAAGATACACTTTATGCTAGAATAGAAGATTGGAGGTGCACTATGAAGATGAAGAAGATGGGAATTTCGTAGAGGCTATGTGAGATGATTTTGTTTAGTCAACTTTAGGTTTCTTTGAAGTTCTGTACTTTCCTCTGTTTTTTAAGGATTACATCGACATTGTTAGATTTCTGGATTTTGTTGTTGTTGAAATCTGAACTTATTGCTTCTAGTTTTTATTGTTGTTCATAATTCTAGACTTATTGCATCTGGTGTTTATGGAGATTAATCTGAACTTATTGCATTTTGGCCTTTGGTTCCTTATTATGACTTGAAGTTTATGATATCTAAACTGTTTGTTCTGGAATTAATATTTTTTATATGTGTTGGTATCCTTTTTACTGATAAGTTTACTCTGTATTTTTTCAATTATTTCAGCAAAGTGAAGCAGGCTAGCATGGAAGCTAGTAGTGATGAGCTCCATCTCGTCTAATTTCGGTTTTCAAATTCCTTGTTTTAGTTTTCCGTTTATGGCCCCTCTGTTTTATTGAAATTTTCAGAGTGATGGTTGTTACCTTCTTAGACATTGTACCTCAATTTTCATTGTTTATGAACTTTAGAATTGGAAATGTAGTCCAATTGAATTTTCGACATGACAGATTCTTCGACTAGAGGGGCTTCCTCCATAGCTTTATGGCGTAAACTGTTTCTTGCATCTTGCAAATTAAATTTAGCCATATTTTTTCCCCTTCAATTCATAAATTTCATGGGCTCTTTGATTAATTTTATTCTTTTACAAACTGCATGAAGCAATAATAAACCAATAAAATGTTACTATGATTCTTGCTATGCCATTATATATATTCAAATGTTATTGCTTCATTCAAAATTGTTTAATGACTTTTCTTGATATGAAGAGTATATTTTGATAAAACATTACTGTTATTAATGGAATGAATGCTCAGGGAATTTCTTCGAGCACTCTACTTTGAGAATCGTAGTCGATTATTTGAATCTACTAGTTGAAACAATTGGTGGGACACGGGACGTAAATTACAGATTTCTATGGGGTTAAATGTGTAAATACTCATTTTAGTCATATACTTTGTCTTGGCTACCAAACAGGAAGAATAAGATATCTGGAAGGGTTGTCTTTGGTACCAAACGGCTTGCTAAGATTATAATCTCAATTAAAGGTAAGATAATAATCTACTTTTTATCTTATCATGCTATATCCCGTCTTGACAACCAAACGAGTGCTAAAAGAATAAGGGGAATATAAATTAAATGAAGGGTAAAAATTACCTTAATACGTCAAAAAACAAAAAAAAATGAAAAAGAGAGCACCAGAAATTGAAGATGACAAGACTAGACATCCCCATGCTTGTCGGGGCCGTGGGCCCCCCTACCCACCCACCCACCTGCCCCTTCTTCCAGTTGCAGGCACAAAACTCACACACACACACACACACATACGTAGTAATAAATAATTTTCGTATTCATTGTAAAATTGAAATATAATGAATTAGTGTACATCAAAAAGATTTTAGTGCGATATTTGGTTGGATGTACATATGACTATATTCGGATATCGACAAATGAAATTGGACCTATCCAACAAATACTTTTCACACAATTGTTGGGCCTAAATGAATCCTTCCACAATTTAGTAAATAAGAGTAATAATAATAAAAATAAGTATAGGTTATATATTGAATTTTTTTAAATATATATATTTTGATGGTAGTAGCAGTGGGTATTTTTTTCACTTTTGTAAGAACTGAAAATTACTACTAATGAACAATAAATTCCACTATCAGACATTGGAAATTCAAGAGAATTATGCAGGCAGTTTGATTTGTCCAGTTCTTGAAAGAACTGTCCTTTGTGTTTGATGTTAATTTAAGGCACTCGCTTTATTTTATAGCACCCCCCCAAAAAAATAAAAATAATAATAAATCTATACGTACATGCATGTTGTTGTCCCATACTTGCTCCAAAAATATTTTTAATTAGGACTTTTAATAACTTCATATCACAATTTGGGCTCAAAAAATATAAACTCGATTTATATATAAGGGAGAGATCAAATAAAAAGATCTTGAACGTATAAAATTTGAAAAAAATTGAACCGTTTATTTTTTAACTGATTATTGATCCAAAATTAGTGAATACATTACAATAGTATACTGAAAATATATTATCACGAAAGTGAATTATCATTATACTACATAAAAGGCATTATCACTTATAATGCCTTCTAATAACGTATGCAATGCAATAGACTAGAATTATTCAATCAAGATTTACAGACCAGATTTATTCATTTATTTAAACATTATGTATATTTTTTTTTACGGGATCTCATCCCTTCATGCATAATGCATGCATATATATAGAGAGACTGTTGTATCATACGAGAACCAATTATGTTATGAGAATTAAAAACTAATCTTAACTGTTGAATTTTTTTTCAAGATCAACAATTACTGTGATAGAAAACATGATTGTAACAATGAATTCGTAGATACAATAAGATGTTTCTGTAGGTAAGATTGATTCTCATAAAAAACATACTGCATCATTTATTACGGTAGTTATCCATATTAAATGAACGATGCATGTACTAAACTATAGGCATCATTGTAAAAGTGTAGGCAAGGCATGCAGAAAATCTATTTAACTGTACTCAAGAGCAGTAACTTCCATCAGTAAAGAAAGGTGGGTCAATGCAAATTCAAAGAAAAAGCAAGGGAGGCAAAAGGAATGAGAGGCAACAAACAACTGGTGATAAATGAATTGACATCAGCACCATCATTTTTTATTTTTTTTTGTAAGATTCAATTCATCATTTCTCACCACTATTTTACCCATCTTTTCTTGAATTTTTCCCCAGGCATTGAATGAAAACATGAAAAGGGCCATCAGATTTTTAGTTGGAGTACATAATTAATTAATTCATCAATTAATTAATTTAATTCAATTAAAAAAAATAAAATAATTGTTGTCAGTAGATATAGATTACGTGGAAATCAGTGCATGGGTCTAAGCTTCCAAAGAAAAACATTTTCACAGAGAAACTGAGACTTAAAACCTCAGTACAAATATGTCATGTAGTAGTAATAATATGGATGGATGGATGGATGGAGGGATCATAAATTATGACACGTGTCAATTGATCTGAGGTGTAAGGTTTGGGGCCTATTTTTTTATTTTTTTTTTCTAGAGAGAGAAAGACAGAGAGATTTAGAGAGACTGACAAGGAGAGGTCAAGGTCAAGAGTCATTATCATATCGTTCACATGCATTTATGGAGTTGTCAAATCAAAATGAAAATGTAGAGTGATGAGCTACATACAAGCAACTTAGTAGTATTATTATTATCATCACCTTATTTCAAGCCCCCAAATTCCGTTATTTGTCTACCCTAAGGCCTAAGTATTTTGTCATGAATTTGGTCTACATTAATTAAGGTGCATGTGTTTTATTTAATTAATATTGTATTCTACATTTTTACCTGTCCAAACGACGACCAGACGTTTGTTGAATATATACATAGTACTCCATCCGTTTTTTTTGAAGTAGTTTATTTATATATTTTATACTATTTAAAAAAATAGAGGGAGTATAAAAGAAGGAAACGTCTTGTTTTTATAAGATGAAGGGAGTAGTATTTTTTGTGTATTTTAATGATTTTGTATGGGATGCTCCATCTGTTTTTTTACAGGTGAGTTCAGCCGTCAAATTACATATATCAAGAAAGTGACAAAATAATTACATTTGTAACTTTTTATGTATATATATTTTCATGACCAACGTCAAAAATAAAATGATCAAAGTAAGTATAACTATTTCATCCTCAAATTTTGACATGTGTGATGTTTTAAAATATTTAAAAAAAAAAAAAAACAAGAGAATATCAAAACATGACACTTTAAAGAGGAAAGAGTATTTAAGTGGGTGGAATATATGATAAATCGTAAAAGTTGTAAAGGGTATAAGTTGATTATAGTTTTTTTTTAGGAAAGTTGATTATAGATTTAAGAATGTGGATAAGTGTTATTTATGGCAAATATTATTGGGCCTTAATGTGGGCTTAACCTCTGGCCTATTCTCTCATTACTTTTTATGTGATTTATTGTAAATCATTAATTACTTTTATAGAAATGTTCTCTCACCTATCGTGAATATTAATAAAATTTCCAATACTGATTTAATAAAAAACATATGGATTCAAATTGTCAGGGTGCGTCTTTTTTTAGGTTTTATTTCTATATGCTAATCCCCTAATTCACTTGTCCACGTGTCACTAACACATCAGCGTAAACACGTTAGTGATGTCAACGATACATAGGGGATTGATTTGATTAATTAGCTATATAATTTCATGTGGTGCCTCTCTGATTATTCTAGAAGAATAAACCCAAGAAAAATTGTTCCTCTAGAGTCTCTTTTTGTTGAAGTGGACAAGCTTTATTGCAATAACTTTGTGGATTTGTGGCCACACCTAATATAACAATATACACTACAGAAGTCAACTTTCATTTGGATATTTTGCTCTCTCTTGCTATTAATATTAT
This sequence comes from Mentha longifolia, assembly GCA_001642375.2. Classification (NCBI taxonomy): domain Eukaryota; kingdom Viridiplantae; phylum Streptophyta; class Magnoliopsida; order Lamiales; family Lamiaceae; genus Mentha; species Mentha longifolia. Next base: position 1,808,201 of record CM038112.1, read on the forward strand.
GTTACATTAATCTTGTAAAATAATTATCGTATATTAAGCTTTGGTCATGCATAGGTTACTCTAAACTCAAAAGTAGAGAACTGTTAACAAATTATTTGTCCTTTTTTGAAGAGTAGAATTTAGAAAAGAGGGGAGGATATATAATAACTTTTGTTTTTTAATATTATATGTAGAGATTATATTGCATGCAGCTAAAAGGTCGATTACATCGTGTGTAGAGATTATTCAAGGGTTTTACTTTTTATTTTATGATGGACAAGATTTTCCAAGATTTATTTGCATGTTTGGGCAATCTCTATAAAGTTGTACAGTGCTTCTCTTTTCACAAATTCCTCTATTATCACCACTTTCCCTTTTTTTATATTTAATGAAACTTAAAATGAATCTTATGAAGCTTGGCCTAGACACCTAGTGAGACTATTTCTCTTTTCCTACAACTTGCATCTACCATTTTAGTATCACAACATTTCTGATCATGAAGTGTGTGTATGAGAGAGAGAGAGAGAGAGAGAGAGAGAGCACTAAAGAAAGATGAGATATATTGGGAGTGGAGGTGAAGGTATATAATAATTTATGATGGTAGGGTTACAAAAATAGAGGTAAGTCAAAGAAGAGAAAGAAAGTGGATTTTGGTAAAGTTGGAGAAATAGGTCATGTTCTCCTTAAAGCGAGCAGGATTTCTAAGTGCGTACCTTCATAATTCTTCTACTATATAGTCTACTACTACATCACTTAATAATGTGTTTGTTTCGGTTTCTCCTAGCTAGCTACTAGTTATTTTTAATTATATACAAAAAAAAGGGAAAGGAAACACGAGATCAATTAAAGAGCAGAAAAATAAAAAGAATAAAATTGCAAAAAAAATATTAGTATTTTTTTTTATCAGAAGTAAGAAGATTTGCATTATTAGGGAATGAAAGTCCTCCTAATTAGTGATTTATTATTATGCTAATTGATATTAAGAATCTATCTATTTGTCGCATATGTTCTTCCATTACATGTGTTTATAATATTTTATACATAACCAACAAAAGTGAAAGATTAAAGCAAGAGATTAAAGAAACATAGTTTTTAATCTTTCCATATCTAGAACTATTTCCTCTATTCATAATTTTCACATTTCGTAAATCTCTCTCTCTCTCTCTCTCTCTCTCTCTCCACCCAAGTCATAATCATCTTTTGTTTAAAGCCACCAACCCAAAAATATAAATAATGATGTCCACCGCAAAAAAAGATCAAGAAAATAACAATTTTTCTTAATTGATTAATCCAAAACGATTAGTGATTGTACCGAATTCACCATATACTTCCATTTCCGATATAATTCTTCAATCTTCGTTTTCCCCAATTAGGAAACTATGGGCGACCAAGTTGTGGAAATGGTTAATATTTAATTATTAAGTGAAAAGCATCGTAATTTTATAGAATTAAATTATGCAAGTAGTAATAATTCGAGGCCCTACTTGGGACAACTTGAGGATCACAACTTAGAAATTTTAATCCGATTTAATCTTCCATTTAATTATCAACCTTTCATTGTCTCTTTAATTAATAGACCAAATATTATAATGGCAATGAATGATTTGACTCTTAATGAATCTCCATAAGATTATTAAAAAAATGGTTATGATTGAGTAATTTCTCCTGTTAATGATAGTATTATTAGATTTTATACTTTAATTAGGAATTTACATATTAATAAGGAAGGGCCGACTTTCATTTATTTTATTCTATAATATTAATATTGTATTCTTGAATCTCTTGATTCTCATATTATTGTTAATTTCAGTCAGATATGATAATGAACAATGTACAGATGCAATGTATCTTATACTACCTCCATCCCACCTAATTGTCTCATTTCATTTATTGATTTTTTTCGGCACACGTTTCCACCGAAACTTAGTACGAGTTTTAAAATATAATTTTGAAATATTTTTTCAAAAAGTTAATAAATAAAATAAGACAATTAGGTGGGATGGAGGTAGTATTTAATAAGTGGCCTATTACATATTCAACAAATATATACTAATAATTATCATGCGAAATTAAATAAATTAAAAGAGGATAATTTTGTATCTTGAACTTTTTATTTTCTTGAATAGAGAAATGTACCAGCTGATAATCAGTACTAATATACTCAAATCTTTATTGTAAATCAATAAAAAAAAAAAAAAAAAACATATTCATATTATATATATTTATACTCAAAACATATATTTATAATTTTATAAAATGAACATAGTGTAGTTGATAATGATTCAAAGCTGATTGAACAATGGATGTATATATTGTAAGCCTTAAATAAGTATTATTTAGTGATGTGGTGTAGTGGTACAAAACATAGCCTATTATGTGGGAGATCATGAGTTCGAATCCTCCAATTCTCATAATTAAATTTTTAAATTTTATGTATAATATAAATAGATTATAATAATAATTATAATTAATATATTAATATATATATATATATATATATATAAATAATTAATATGTATAAATATATATGGTGAACTTTTTATTTTCTTGAATAGAGAAATGTACCAGCTGATAATCAGTACTAATATACTCAAATCTTTACTGTTTAACTTTAATAATAAAAGAAATATTCCACATCCAAACAATTTTATATACTAAAAGAAAATTATGACGGATGAAATGTTCTTTTCGTATCAAATTTATATTCAATTATCAGATTTGAAACAACAATCAAATTAAATGCCAAAACTCGCGCCGACAGAAGTATATTAATTAATCAGTTTCATTATTAAATTCCAACTAAATATTCATGTACGTACATCATGTATGTATTATGATTATAAATATTTTATTCTTGATAAAAAAATTAAACACGAGTTTAAACAATATTTTAAATCAACACCCAACAATCACTCCAATTAGTGAATAGTAGTAATATAATCGATTTAAAAAAAATAAAAAAATTCAATCAATGTTTTGTCTCCTAACGTGACATATTTGTGCAGAAATATTATAAAAATATGATGCAATTCTGGGCCAATAGATTTGGTGATCCTGCAAGGAGTCACATATCAAATAATTTTCACAATGAATATTATTATTTACTTATTTTATTTTAATTTATTTATTTTGTCAAACTCCATTTTGATTGTCAGTGTATGGGACATCATTTCATGAAGTCAAAACTGGCCGACCTTCCATTCTTGAGATTAAATCTTGAGTGAAAAAGCTTCCAATTCCATTGGTAGCAATTCCAAATTTGATAGATTCTCAAATAAATGGAGATATCTTTGGATTTGACTTCATGTGCATTTTTTCAACATAACTCGTATATATATATATATAAGGAAAATTTGTAACTTTGAGTAATGTATTGACCCTTTTGCTCTTCAACGTTCTATTCATTTTATTTAACTATGATGATCTACATTAATATGGATGACATATAAATATAAAAGGCACAAATGAGTGAGTGAGTGAGAGAGAGAGAGAGAGAGAGAGAGAGCTTCCTCACCCCATGAATGGTGAAAATTGGACATATCTTCCACTTGTGCATCACTATCAATTTTTTTTTTCATTCTTTGTATGCTATTTTTTTTATAATTATTATGTGAAATTATTTTTAGTATTTAATATTTTTGAAGTAGAGTTAATACAAGAGTAGTGATGTTTATTAAATTGTAATAATATTTATTTTGATAATAACTACTACTATTAAAATAATAAAATCTATAGTGAAACACATAATTAAACTGCTGGAACAAAACATCTGGACTCAAAAAATTTGTACCCTTTAATTTTGTGAAAGTATTGAATGGTCCATTCCTTGATTCACCTACATTTCATTCACCTGCACGTGCACAATTTATGCACAGATTCTTTTTTTCTTCTCCTACAAATAACATTTAATTATATTGTACTCCCTCAGTTTTCTCCGATTTGGCTTCTTTTATTACTACCTTCATCCCATTATATTAGTCATATTTATTTTTTGTACGTATTTCCACCAAAACCTAGTACGGGTTTTAAAATATAATTTTGTAGTATCGTTTTTTTACTAGATACTATGAGTTACTGGATACTACGGGTTTTAAAAAAACGATACTACAAAATTATATTTTAAAACCGTACTAAATTTCGGTAAAAAAGCGTGTCAAATAGTAAATGTGACTAATGTAATATGATGAAATTAGTATTATATACCACCTATATTAAATAAACAAGTCAAATCAGAGAAATTAATAAGGAGGGAGTAGTAGTTTTTTTGACCAAATCACTAACTTCTAGTAATAAATAGTACGGAGTAGTTTTTTTTTGCCCAACATAAATTTTATTTTCAGATGAGCTCACGATATTTTGATTTGAAAAAAATGGCATATTATTATAATTTATCTTAATCGAAACGTGCCGGGTATTTTTTATTCAAACGATTAATAATAATTATAAAAAATTGAGTTGTAGCATAAATTTATTAGAAGGGAGTTAGAACATGAAAAGACATTAAATATTAAGAGAGCATGCAATAGTACGTCGGGTCCATTATAGCTAGGTTTTAGATGACTATTTTTGGAATGGGTATAATTCTATACGTTTAAATCATGAAAATGAATGATAGTCTTTCAATTGATAAGATATTTAATTTATAGTCTTCTTACGGCGTTTTTATTTATTTTGAAAGATTATATAAATATATTTTAATTCACAAAAAACTTAAATTATAAATTAATCACTAATTTATATCAACAAGTCTTATATATAAATTTATAAATGACTCTAAACATGTGTTAATATCACTTCGAAACATTTCAGGACCTAAATACTAAAAATGTCAGGTCTTTTTATTATTTTTTAATTTTCTAAGTTCCAACTTAGTGTATATGCTAAATATTATAAAAAACTATAATAAAAGATTACATTTTTTACTAATCTTGATATTTAAAATTTATTAAAGTCTTAAATTTGTGATAGTATAACGTCTTTAGCCACAAGTTGAACCGCTGCCCTACCCCATATTTGTTACTCCATCCGTCCCATTCGAGATGTTATATTTACTTTTGGGCACGAAAATTAAGAAATGTGTATTTTGCGGTTGAAATGTAAAGTTTAAGTAGTGTTTGTTTGTGTATTTATTTACTAAATAAGAAAATATAACATATTGTATCTGACATCTCAAAGAGAAAATTGTAACATTTCGAGCGGAACAGTTGGAGTAAATTGTAAAAAAAAGAAAAAGAAAAAATAAAAACATAGAGGGGTAAAAAAACATTTATAGGAAGAAAATGTAGGGGTAAAATTTGAAGGGGAGAAAGAGTTTGTGGGCAAAATAGGGCACACAAAAAAAGGGAGTGAAGGGTATTTTTGGAAATTCGAGAGGATTGAAAAGACAAGTCAAATGTCAAATCCAACGACTTCAAATCATAAGACAGTCAGTGATAGTGTTGTCCATCATATTTTGCTAATGCTCTTTTTATTTATTAATTTTTCCTTTTTTTCCATAATTTAGGGATTTTACAGAGGTACACCAACAGTAAGTACAAGGCTGAAGTCTAATTTTTGAGGTCTCAAACTTCAAATACTATCAAAGTAGAGCTCAATATAATTTAATCTTGATAAGGAAAGGAAAATTGAATTAATAGTGTTTATTTATTTATATCACCATCTCCGTTCAATATATATATATATATATCACCATCTCTACAATTCTACTTATAAGAAAATGTAAGTATTGTGTGGATCGGAATTATCTTATTCTCTACTTCTTTTCTTCTTCTTTTTCTTCTTTTGCTTCTTCTTCTTCTTTCCTTCTTTTTTACCGTGTATAAACCAAAACGAATGAATTTATGAAAAATTTAGTTTATCATCATTTGAGATTTAATTTTTACTTCAGTAAAATGCCACTGAGGTTTCACTAAACATGTAATTAACGCGAGTAAAGAATATAGTTCTATCATAAGTACAATAGAAATATGATCTTTGATATAATTGATAGTAGAAATGCTCCAATGCCCATCGTGGACACATTTAATGTGCCCATCGGTGATATGGTAATGTCACGTCGGTAATTATTTCTGTTAGGGTTTAGTTTTTTTAGATATGATTTAGTTTTTTTATAGTGAATTTATACAATTTTGGTATATTTTTTAGTAACAATTTTATTTGTACTAATGCCACGTCATCCATGGGCACACTAAGCGTGCTCACGGTGGACATTTGAACATTACTCTAATTGACAGATGTACATTGAAAAATAATACAGTACTTATTAACCATGCTATATATTTTTGGAATTTTAATAATAATAATAATAATTTTTATTATTCTTATTATTATTACTATTATCATCATGGTAATATGGTCGGATGAGATCTTCTTACCAACTATCGTGTACCAATCCTGTACCAAAATTAATTTTTCTTAATTTTTTTTTTCTATTTCGATGTAATATGATTTAGTTTAATATTATAGTACCAATTAATAATGGTTCGTTAATTCAATTAAGGTATATAATTATTTTTAGCATTTTTTCTTCATTTTATAACTAATAAAATTGAGATTAAATATTAAAAAAATAAATAATAAAATCTAATTGAATGAGTAGAACCCTAGTCAATTAGTGTAAAATTAGATTGAATCATCATATAAAAAAAAAGTCAAGATAAATCGATTTTGGATACGGTTGGTATACTCTAACTATACAAAAGTGGGTGCACGAGCTAATTTAACACTACATTGACTTTGTACAGTAGCATTATAAGTTCACGCATATAATCAAGAAAAAAGAAACCTATACCACGTCATCAAATAAGTAAAAATAATATTATACTTGCAAATTGTTAGTTAATTGATCCAGGTTAAATCATAAATAACTAAATAAGACGAATATATTCAGATTTAATTAAACTCGAACACCCTGTATAACATATGAATATATATGTTCAGTTTCTCGCTTCAAAATTAGTCTCAACTGCGGCAGACCCAATCGAATCGCTGAGGGGATTAATCTATATATATATATAGATAATCATAAGTATCTTTTGAATACATAATTTTGGCGAAACATATATTAATATTGAGAGATTCCGACCACTACTGTAAAAGTTTCAGCGTGTGATTGTTCCCCGTTCTCTAAGTCACAAAACTCAATCGTCACAAAGTACTATAAAAAGGTTAAGGTGATAGATTAGAAAATATACAAATTTGAAAATATAAAATCCACAAGGCTATTAATGGATTAGTGGAAAATAAGGATATAGAAACATAAAAAGGAAAGTTAGTGATATCTGATAAAACTCTACATTTTCCAAGAAAAAATCATTAAATCAGAGGAGCACTAACTAAAAACATGCTTAGAGTTAATGTTTTATGTTTCCACATAACCACCAATCCCCAAAAACAATATCCCTTTGTGTAATTAGCCCTCAAATCAAGGCCCAATCCCATTAATTGTTTTCTTCCTATAATATATTAATACTCCCTCTATTTTGTTTGAGTATTCGCTATTTTCCTTTCGAGCAGTTTCACCTGAATTTCGCTTTGCATTTTTGAACACTACTCTAATCATAAAATGTGGGTTCCTCTTTCCACTAACACCATGCACTTACCATTTATTAAAATCCATGCAAAAAGAAAAAAAAAATGAATACCTACCTAAAATGGTGGAAGTATTTTTTTAGATAATATTCTCTCCGTCTTACTCGATATGACATATTTTATTATTTTATACTACCATTTGAATAATAAACAACAGACCATATAAAATGAGACGAAGTGATATTACACAAATATATTAATATTAGTATATGATGTGCCCATAATTTTATCTCCAAATTTCTCATGTCTCCCCCATAATTATAAATACATTTATTAAAAAAAAATAAAAAATCTCGGCCGCCCAGAGTAGCCATTTATATTACTCACATCCCTCTCTCTCTCTCTAGAAATATATCTCCATAACTATGTAGAGAAAGAAAGAAAGAAAGAAAGAAAGAAGGAAGAATCTCTTCTCTCTCTCTATCTTTCAAGAAATAACCACAGTTGATGATCAAAGGGTTGGAGAAAGAGATCAAGAAATGATTAAACGAAGCCACAAAGCCTAACTTCTTCTTCTTCTTCTCTCTCTCTCTATCTCTATCTCTTCCTCCACCACAGCTTGAAAAGGAGAAAAAAAGAAAAGAAAAGTCCATCAACTACAGAAGAAAACACGCACAACACACAGTGACAGTATCCCTTCCTTTCTCTTCCTTTCTCTCTCTCTTTCCGCGAGCGATGACCCCAGAAGACTCCTTAAGGTCTCTCTCTCTGGACTACCTCAACCTCCTCATCAACGGCCAGGCCTTCAGCGACGTCACCTTCAGCGTGGAGGGGCGTCTGGTCCACGCCCACCGCTGCATCCTCGCCGCCCGCAGCCTCTTCTTCCGCAAGTTCTTCTGCGGCCCCGACGCCGCCGCCGCCGCCCCCGCCCAGGACTCTCCCCGCGGCGGCCCCGCCTCGCCGCGGGGGGGCCAGGCGGTGGTGATACCGGTGAACTCCGTCGGCTACGAGGTCTTCCTCCTCATGCTTCAGTTCCTGTACAGTGGGCAAGTCTCTATTGTACCTCAGAAGCACGAGCCCCGCCCTAACTGCGGCGAGAGAGGCTGCTGGCACACCCATTGCACCTCCGCCGTCGATCTCGCCCTCGACACCCTCGCCGCCGCCCGTTCTTTCGGCGTCGAACAGCTCGCCTTGCTCACTCAGGTTTCTTCTCTTTCAATTTCTTCTCTTTCTTCTTCTTTTATTATGTCTGTATTTTTTTTCATATATTGGGTTTTTTTTTGGCACTGTTTATCACCAGTGTTAATTTGTGTTTTTCTTTTTTAATTTAAATTTTCTTTAATGTTTGAATGCATTATATATATATATATATATATATTTATGTTATTTCTTGCATAAGTGAATTATTTAGGGGGGTCATGACCTTGAAGTGGAGAAATCTAGTACTTGTGATTTTTGGGATTTGATTTCGCTTTCTTGCATAATTTCAGCTACTGATGAAGAACTCGTGCAACAGTCACACACACAAACACTCTTTCTTTTCTTCTTCTTGCATTGAATTTTTTCTTTCACTGTTTTGGGAAAAAAATGTTACTTTTCCAAGTTGAAGTTTTCTTGATTTCATGTAAAAAATTTGCTGTTTCTTGAATGGATTTTGGCAAACTTTATGATCAAAACAGCAAGCTTTCCACATTTAGTTATCCCCCATCTCTAGTCTTGTCTTTCCACAGTGATGGCATTAAATTTCTACCAAAAAACAACCTAGCTTTTCTCCTCTTTTGGTTTTCTTGTTTCAAATCAATATCCTCCCCCATTAATTAATGCAGATGGAACTACACCTTTGATCAATGCAATTACCATTTCTTCTTCAAACCTTAAAAAAAGAAAAGGAAAAAAAAAACCCTTTTTTTTATTTTTTATTTTTATAATTTGGATTATTTTTTTGGCAGAAACAACTAGCTAGCATGGTGGAGAAGGCCTCCATTGAAGACGTGATGAAGGTGCTGATAGCTTCAAGGAAGCAAGAAATGCACCAGCTATGGACGACTTGCTCTCACCTCGTCTCCAAATCCGGCCTTCCGCCGGAGATCTTGGCCAAGCATCTCCCGATCGATGTGGTGGCGAAGATCGAGGAGCTCCGCCTCAAGTCCTCCCTCGCGCGCCGCTCCCTCATGCCCCAACACCACCAGCACCACCACAACGAGGTCGGCGGCGCGGCGGCGGACCTGGAGGACCAGAAGATCCGGCGCATGCGGCGGGCGCTGGACTCGTCGGACGTGGAGCTGGTGAAGCTGATGGTGATGGGGGAGGGGCTGAACCTCGACGAGGCGCTGGCGCTGCACTACGCGGTGGAGAACTGCAGCCGCGAGGTGGTGAAGGCGCTGCTCGAGCTGGGTGCGGCGGACGTCAACTACCCGGCGGGGCCTGCGGGGAAGACGCCGCTCCACATGGCGGCCGAGATGGTGTCCCCCGACATGGTGGCGGTGCTGCTTGACCACCACGCCGATCCCAACGTGCGGACGGTGGACGGCGTGACGCCGCTGGACGTGCTCAGAAACCTAACGTCGGACTTTCTCTTCAAGGGGGCGGTGCCCGGGTTGACTCATATCGAGCCGAACAAGCTCCGCCTCTGCTTGGAGCTCGTGCAGTCGGCGGCGATGGTGATCTCGAGGGAGGAGGGGAATGCGGCAAGCGGCGGCTGCGGCGCCTTCCTCGGCGATATACCCGCCGATGGGGGAGGAGGAGCATGGGGCGGCGGCGGGAGGGGTGAATCTTGATTCGAGGATGGTGTATCTGAATCTTGGGGCGCAGATGGGAGGGAAGATGAGTGAGGGGGAGGAGAGCAGCAGCCATGGAAGCCAGAGAGAAGCCATGAATCGACACGATGCTTCAATGTATCATCATCATCATCATCACCATCACCATTCGCATCATGATCAGTACTAATCTCTCTCTCTCTCTCTCTCTATTTTGAAATATAAGCAAATTAATTAAATTTATTTCCATGAAGTGGGGAATTAAGGGAAGCAAAATGTTGTTCGAAATTCATGGAGATATATATGATGATTAGCTATTTAGTAATGATATATAGTTCTCGTCTCTCTCTCTCTCTCTCTCTCTCATCAACTCCATCTGTTTCTCTCTCTTGGTTGGATGTGATCAGTTTATAAGTAGTTAATAATCTGGATTTTATCTGTTCTTTCTGTCACTTCTGTGCAGTGTTGGTTTTTTTTTTTTCTTTGATTAATTTGGTTCTAGGATTTAAGAATGATATACAATGATAAGAAAGAGATGAGAGAGAATTTTGTTTATGAATAAGATGGGACAAGAGCAGTATCCAAGTTCTTGCTGTGATGGAGAGGACACAGGTCAATCTTTTCAAACCTGTCAACCCCTTTTGTTTCATGCTACATTTCTAATTTTAATTAAATCAATACTCATATATATTATGAAAATATATATCACCGACCTGTTTTTTAAAATCTTCTACACATGGTATATATATATAGATCATATGCATGGAATCAATCATTGTTAATAAACTGATTATTATCATCAATTCTAGTTTGTATGAATATATATTGTCGCTTTTTATTCCATTGCTCATATAATTATAATGTTTTTTTTTTCCTTTTCTTTTTCTTTTCAAGAATGGATGTTTTGGTTTCTTATGTTAAATGGTGGGGTAGCGGCCTTTTGGGACTTTGTTGGGACATTAGACTTTGAGACTTTGTTTCAAAATAAATAATTATTAAAAATAGAGTAGAATTTAATAAGGAGGATACATGAGCTGGCTCTTCCTTTTCTCTCTACTTCTATATGTTTCTAGATATGATTAAATATTTTATCTATACATTATATCATTATACAATTTGTATATATGTAATGTATTTATTTGATTAGTGCTAAGCGTGACTAAAATTTTGTGGATTTTAAGAGGGGGGGCATCATATAGCTTTAGACAAATTGATTGGTTGTCTAGCATGAATGCAACATTGAGTGTGACCTCACAAAGCAGATTAATATTATTATTATATTATATATATATTTTTTGTAATATCTAATTTTGAATCCCTTCCATTTTAATTATCTTTTTCTTTTTTTTTTTTTTTTTTTTGTCTTCACCTTGACCTATAAGGGCTCTCCATTTTCTGCAGGTAAAATTTACATATAAAATGCATCAAAATTCTTTTATGAAACCCTAGATTTTTCCACATTCGTTGTTCTTAAGAAGCAACTCTTTTGAGGGTTTTTCTCTCTCATTTAACTTTGACGGTCATGATTTTAATCGGTAGGTGAAATGCGAATATTTGCATTAATTCTTGGTAGGCCTTAATAATACCAAAAGTATAATTTGCTTGATTGTAATTTATTCTTAGCATTGCTATTGAATAGTAGGGAAGGAGTTGTTGGCATGCAGGTTCATGCATTCTGCTTAAGTACTTGTGATTTCCTTAAAGGAATATTATTGCATATGCCTGAATTATATATTATCCCTATATAATATATGCATACACATATATTACTTGCACATTATACGTACTCCCTTTGACCCTTTAAATATGAGCCCTTTATTATTTTACATATCACATATATTTAAGAAGTGACTAATCTTTAAAGGGGCGGAGAGAGTATGTTTTTACAAGAAATTGTAATTTCTTTTAATTAGTTGAGAAGTTTCTGATTAATATGTCTATAGATTGAAAGAATATTTTAAGTACACTACAGTAAAAGGTTCTAATATTGCTATAAATTTTGCGAATCGTGAGACGTATAAATATCGCTGAATAAAATTGTAACACGTTTGAATAATAAGTTACTTATGCATGTCAATAAATAAAAGCGTGTTACTAACTTTATTGATGTTTGATGGTGTAATTAATTTATTACATTTCTTTATATACGTACAGGTTTATACTATCACAAAAGTATGTAGATATATGTGTAGATGTAACCAAATTTTGTTATACTAAAGATGTTGCAAATTTTGTGAGATCTACTTCTTCATTACTAGACAATTTTGTTATAGTGGTAATTGATCTTTCAATATTTTCATTGTGTAAATAAAATCGTAAATGGGATTGAAATAGCTTAATTAGTCATACACACTAATATTTAAAAAATATTAATTCCTTCATTCTTTGAGTTACATGTTTGTAAGAACATATGCAAGCATCCAAATTTACTACTCCTCAATTTTGCCTCCACCAATATTTCTGATTCTTACTAGTCCTTTTGAATTAAATTTATTATATTATTTACATTTTGTAAATGTAAGAAAATTTCTCTTTGTCATTCTGCTATTTTAATTCTTTGAATATAAATTAGAATTCTGGAAATTAAGGTAATATTATATCGTCATCCTCATCCTAGGTTATGGCCTTTTCTGCTATGGATTCATTGTCCGTACAACTTTATGCTAAAAGTGATTATGTAGAAATATATAGAAAAATGAGGGTGAATTTTCAAGAATATAGCTTTTATTTGCTTGGTTTATTTATTTGTAGGAATATTTATTGAAAAGCTTATCGCATGCCTAGATTAGGCTGAGTGAAAATAGACTAGGCTTTTCTTTCTTATGTAGGCCGCATGCATACAATTTTGGAGGACTGCCAGCATATTCTCATGGAATGGGGCCATCATGATTTATTTATTAATTATCTATATATTTATTTATTTTAATAAATAAATAAATAAATTATTTTGCTGTGAAATGCAATTTTTTTAGAAGACAGTAGTAGTTTGGGTTGGTTTTTAAGCTTGTACTATAAAATAGGCCTGGCTCAATATATTTTGGCCCGAGTAGAAAGGGCTAACTTGAGTCCAATTATTATAGGCCCATTCGTAATTTCAAATGTTTACTTCCTAATATTAATAAAAAATAATAATAATAAAAAAGAATATTAATAAAATTATTATAACTAATAAAATCTCAGGCATCTCAAAATTGATGGCCTATATTCGAAAGCTAACTTTGTACACGTGGTATGTATATATATATTTTCTTTCGAGATTTTGTGTTACATAGCCATATTTCACCTATTATTAATAATCATACATTGCGAGTGGTATGTACTTATATACTAATTCCGTCCATTTTCATTTGTCCACAAAAAACGAACACTTCATTTTATAACGTAAATTCCACATAAAAGAACTTCATTTTACTAAATGAGATTCAAACTCTATTCATTATAAAAATATTAAACTATACTCAAAAAGTGGTGTGTTTATCGTAGTCAGGTTGAATTAACTAACATCATACCTTAATCCCTACGTAAATTCTTCCAAATGTTGATCGATCACATTCTATTATCACTTAATTATTATTTATTTATTTTGTAAACACACGTTGATGCTTGACACTAGGGAATATATGCTGAGGCCTTAGATTTTCTTCTTTTTCTGTGTGAACAGAACGCCAACTTTCTTTTTTATTCCCTCCCAACTTTTATTTACTTGTTTTGCAAGGAATCTAGGAAAAGAAAACTAGTGATAACACTTTATTATCAACGCTCAATTCACAACTTCCATTCCCTAAAGCTTATAAATTTAACCTTAAAGAATATTTCATAATGTGGGAAAGGATATCTTTATTGATAATTCGGGAGGGAGCTCGATGTGAAATGGGAAAAGGCTAAACTCTGTAAATAAATAATGTAAATAAACGAATCGGAATTCGACACGTATGGTTTCGACTTCGATACTCTCTTCTCTCTAACCCCCAACCCCTCAAACTCACACAGTTGTCTATATATACAAATGGTGGAACTCAGAAGCAAACTACATTTTTTCAAAGATGCAAAACCAAGCAAACCTGCCTCCACCAGGTCTCGTCTCTCGTCTCTCTCTCTCTCTCTCCTCTCTCTCTCCTCTACTGACATTCCTGCATGCAGGGTATCCATCTGGGAATCCTCCTCCTCCAGCAGAGAAGAAGAAGAAGGTGAAGTGTGGGCCACGGACGAAGGCCAAGGGAGACAGGGGCTTCATAGAGGGATGGTAAAAACAATATACTATATACTACACCGTTAAAAATTCTTACATGTTTTGAAAGAATCTTAACTATAAGTTTCTTCTGTGTCTGTAGCCTCTGGGGTTTATGCTGCTGCTGGCTTTGTGAAGTGTGTTTCGACTAATTCCCGACACGGGCAACACATGCTAATTTGCTGTAATCCTAGTTTCATATGTAATGATATATGTATGTGTATGTGTATGCGTATGTGGTTCCTATAGATATACATAAACTGCACTTCTTTATTAATATAATGGGAAGCATCATTCACATATATAACAGTTTGAAGCACAAAATCTCATTCCCAGTCCTCAAAACTGAAAATTTCCTCCACTACCGGTGCTTGCTTCGTATTTTGAAGCCGTAAGTTCTCAATCAAGCACTTCGTGATTCAAAAAAAGGCATATTGAGATTATATGTATCAATTTTCAACTCGAGTTAAGAGATTACCATTGCTGTTGAGCCAAGGAAACATTACCGAAATACGAGGCTTTTATCTTTTATCATCATACAGTCTTCTCAGTGATGGGGAACAGTTTTTCCAGCATATGGTTGGAGAATATGCGGTTGGGGTCAAGCTCTTTTCTCTTCTCGTTGTATGCATCCACAGGAAATCTCTTCCTCAGTCTTGCCTGCAGAAGGGCAAGCTCATCTTTGTCTTTCGGGACCTACATCAGTCAAATCAACACGGTAGAACAAATTTCAAGATCAAGATCGACAAAATTTGGCAGAGAAACAAACCTCGATTTCAGTTCTAGTTCATATATCAAGAAAACATATCTACGGTTCACAGTTCTGATGCCATTTTAACAATCAAGATTCGGAGAGAGTTATTTGTACCTCGATTTTAGCCCAGTGTTCATAAGCTGCATAATCATCCCATAACTTTGCTTGTGTCAAACGTCTGTAGTGGAAGAATTCCTCAGTAATCTGCTTCCTTTCACGAGCATCCGTCGTAGGAAGATACATAATTATACCAACCTGTGTTACAAAAAAAAAGAAACGAAAAAAAATAAAATAAAAAAGTTAGCAAAAGTACAAATCTACCACAAAATCAAGAATTGACAGAGATCATTGATACACAAAAAAGAAGTGTAGAGAGAGAGAGAGAGAGAGAGAGAGAGAACCCATGAGAATATTTCATCCTGTGATGAGCTATGAGCTGGGCTCATAAGGCTTTTGCTGCATGCAGTCCATCTCTGCTCAATAGGTGCAGGGGCAGGTATCTCTTCTCGTTCGATCAATTGCAATAATCTTTCTATGTATTCCAAATCTTTCATGCTAGGTTTAGATAGAGTTCCAGCAGGGAAACAAGTTTCTGATACCCATTGTTGCCCACCACAATCGAAGCCCAGAATTTCATCGCTCCACCCTACTCTATATCCCTCTGATTTTTTCCAGAATTCGGCCTCTGCTTGATTGATCTTCATGATGTGTTCTTTATTCAGAGGGTCCAAAGCAAGAAGCTTATCTCTAAGTTCTGTGAATGAAAGCTCCTCGACTTTTGGCTCATTCTCGTTTGGAGTATCTGATGCAACGACTCGTTTCCTGTATAAGTTGAAATACAGATAACATGTGATACTAATAACATAATCTACCAAAATTCAAGAGGCTAGGCAACTAGTTTACCTGTACTTTATTATAGATTCTTGATAAAGGTCTCTCATATGCTGAATCGCTTCTTCAGCAGTGTACTTAGGTTTATGCTTCGGTGGACCTTTCCACTTGGAGACGGGATTACACGTCACGACCACAACAGTTTCAGTATACGGAATGTGTAGGTATTTGACATGCTTGTTATCAGACAGAAGTTTTCTGCAAAAGAAATTCGGAGGAACTTCAATGCAAAAATAGATAATGGCACCTTAGATTCACATAGAAAAGGCAAAGATATTCCAATAAAAGGGTAATGCTTTCAAGATTATATTAACAGATTATAGATACAATGGATGACAAAAATGAGAAACTGAGTATTACTTGTGATTCTTCTTGATCTCATTCATGGTGGATACATATGTATGCTCCACGAGCTCCTGCCTGTCGACACATTGCAGAGTAACTTCGGAGACGACACCAAGCCCTCCAAGACCACAACGAGCCAAGTAAAATAGCTCCGGATCTTTCTCCTTTGAAATCTCAATGATGCCCTTAGTCGGAGTCACTAGTTTCATGCTGATAACCTGCTCGTCTATAGGAGGCAGCCTCGCACCAGTGCCATGGGCGCCAACCTAACGGACAATAACAAGAAGCCAACGACATTATAAGCTCAGAAAGAATACAAAAGACTGAGAAATGTAAGAACATGATAAACGAAGTGGTACATTGTATTACCTATCTTCCTATCTTAACTATGGGCCAAAAACAGAACACCAGAAAGAAAGAACAATAACACTGTTTAGAGCAAGAATAAACAAGTGAAATATTCAACACTCTCTTCTTCCAACAAATACAATGTTTGCCAAATCAATGGTGTCTTCTTCCTCTACACAAAAAATGGAGTTTTTTTACATGATCATGCCAAACTTCAAACCAGAAATAGAGTATTACCAAACAGAGAAGCAAGATGAAGATTCAAAAAGATTGATAACAGAAAGAACACTGTTCATATCATAACTAAATAAATCAAGAATTCCACCATCTTCTTTCAACATACATACAGAGAGAGAGAGAGAGAGAGAGAAAGGGAGAGAGAGAGAGAGAGAGAGAGGACCTGGACAATGCCACCAATCTGCTGCTCCCTAATGGAAGCAAAGTTCTGCAAAGTGAGGCCATATTCTTTGATCCCATCGACAAGCTGCTGAACCCTAATCCCAGCCTCCACCCTAACCCTCTTATTCTTCTGATCCACCTCCAAAACCCGATCCATCAGAGCCAAATTCACCATACCGTTGCGGGTCAGCCCGATCCCGTTCGGGCTGAGGCCCGACCCGACCGGCCGGATCTTCTGCTTCTTCTCGTGGCAGTCCTTCACTACCGACTCCAGCTCGGCGGCGTTCTCCGGCTGCAGAAAGGTCCGCGTTTGCACCTCATGGGTGCCGCTCCAGTTCGAAACGGTGTGGAGGTCGGCCGGCAGCGGCGCGTAGCGGAAGAGCTCCGCCTTCTTGTGCTTGGCGCTCGCCGGGAAGGGGAAGGAGTAGTAGGTGATGGCGCCGCAGCCGAGGAAGAGGACGCCGTAGCCGACGTAGCGGCGGAACTCGGCATCCCTGGTGGCGGTGGGGGGCGGGTTGGGGACGGAGCAGAAGGGACGGGGGGCGGCGGCGGATGGGGGCTTGGAGCGGTGGAGGAAGGGCTGCAGAGAGCGCCGGAGGTTGTGGAGTCGGAGCATTTGGGAATTATGTTGGGTTTTTTGCAAAGGTTTAAGCTTTTCTATGAATTTGAATGCGGGAGAGGATTGAAAGGTGGAATCGATCAAGAAATTTTTGTGGGATTGATTCTTGGATCAGCTAGCAATCACTTGGGCGTTGGGAAAGAGGAAAAAGAGCATATTTCATAGTACTGGATTTGGGATGTTCAGTTTAAGTATGTAGATTAACATGTTCGGTTTCTTTAAGAATTTTTTTTTGCCCAAGTTCTGGTGAAATTCAAATCTTTTGAGGAAATTCAACGTTCTTGCTTTATTAACTCGAATCAAATGCTGTAAAACAGTAAAACAACTCTAACTTTCACAAAATTTCATTACTTACCTTTAAAAAAAAAACAACTGATAATCACTATTCATGACTATGTGTACCAGAAAAAACCCATTTGTCGATAGAAATATAATCCTTATATAAATAGACTAATTTTAAGGTTATCCTATCATAAAATATTACTCCTATCATATGCGCCAAAGAAAAAAGAAAAAGAAAATTAAAAAAAAGTTTGATGGATGTGGATATTGCAGAACAGTACGCCCACAAACCCATTCTTGTTGTTGAGGAGAGTCCACCACACGCTCTCAAGCTCTTGCGCTCCAAAAATCTTCCCAACCCCAGAATAATGTCTATTTCTCTCTCTCTTCATCATGTTCACGAGTAAGTGAATCTCAAACTCTCTTTTCCATTTCCTTTTCTCGAATCGAGAAGAAAATTTACAGCTTTATCTTGATATGAACAGGTTAGTGTCCATGTTCACTGTTCATACTTCATTTTCTGCTGCCAATTCAAGGTTTTGAGTTCAAAAATTGGGAATTACCGGAGCTCCTGTTTGTGTGTTTTCAAGAATTGCTATAAATCTGTGAGATTTTCTTGAAAGCTCTTATCTTGTTAGATTTATGGATACTTTGCTCAAGACCCACAACAAGATTCAATTTTTGCACCCAATTCATGGGGCTACTGAAAAAGTTAGTGCCTTTGGCTCATTCAAAAGTCATAACTTTGAATCGAAGTCCCAATTCAAGAAACCCCATATCAAATTGAGCAAGGGTTTATGTGTGAGCGCAAGTTCTAGTGCCCTTTTGGAGCTTGTGCCTGAAACCAAGAAGGAAAATCTTGATTTTGAGCTGCCCTTATACGATCCTTCGAAGGGTATTGTAGTTGATCTTGCTGTTGTAGGTGGTGGGCCTGCAGGTCTTGCTGTGGCTCAGCAAGTTTCGGAGGCAGGGCTTTCGGTTTGCTCGATCGACCCTTCTCCAAAGCTGATTTGGCCGAATAATTATGGTGTTTGGGTCGATGAATTCGAAGCCATGGATTTGTTGGATTGTTTGGACACGACGTGGGCTGGAGCTAAGGTTTATATAGATGATAAAACAACTAAGGATCTTGGTAGGCCTTATGGTAGAGTTAATCGAAAGCAGCTGAAGTCGAAGATGATGCAGAAATGCATCTTGAATGGAGTTAAGTTCCATCAAGCTAAGGTTGTGAAAGTGATTCATGAGGAATCGAAGTCGTTGTTGATATGCAACGATGGAGTTACGATTCAGGCTTCCGTGGTTCTTGACGCAACTGGTTTTTCAAGATGCCTAGTGCAGTACGATAAGCCTTATAACCCGGGTTACCAAGTGGCGTATGGGATTCTAGCAGAAGTCGAAGAACATCCATTCGATGTAGATAAGATGGTTTTCATGGATTGGAGAGACTCACATTTGAAAAACAATAAAGAGTTGAAAGAGAGGAATGAGAAGATTCCGACTTTTCTCTATGCAATGCCATTTTCTTCGGATAGAATCTTCCTAGAAGAAACTTCCCTCGTAGCTCGGCCTGGGCTTCCCATGAGGGACATTCAAGAACGAATGGTGGCTCGACTGAATCACTTAGGTATAAAAGTGAAGAGCATCGAAGAAGATGAGCATTGTGTGATTCCTATGGGAGGGCCTTTGCCAGTTTTGCCTCAAAGAGTTGTTGGAATCGGTGGTACAGCTGGAATGGTTCATCCTTCGACTGGATATATGGTTGCACGAACGTTAGCTGCAGCTCCTATTGTAGCTAATGCTATTGTTCAGTTCTTAGGTTCTGATAGAATCGTTCGTGGTAATGATTTATCTGCTGAAGTTTGGAAAGATTTGTGGCCTATAGAGAGGAGACGACAAAGAGAATTCTTCTGTTTTGGAATGGATATACTTCTCAAACTTGATTTGCATTCGACTAGAAGATTCTTCGATGCTTTTTTCAACTTGGAGCCTCGTTACTGGCATGGATTCTTGTCATCTCGACTGTTTCTTCCAGAGCTTGTATCGTTTGGACTCTCCCTCTTTTATCACGCCTCGACTACTTCTAGGTTAGAGATCATGGCGAAGGGCACGCTTCCTTTGGTAAATATGGCCAACAACTTATTACGGGATAGGGAATGAGTTTGTGGATTTTACTTTATTGTTACCTCGTTATACATTTACTGTTGTTTTTGAGCCAATGCAATATGAATTAGCTTGTCTTGTCATTGCTCGTTTCTCGTTTCTTTCGGATTTCTGATCATGCTCATCCTTCTCAGATGGCAAAATGCCTACATATATTAAATGCTGTTTTGTTATATTTCAAGATTTTTGCTTTCGACTGTTTGTAACTCACTCGAGTATGGAAAATAAATGTTTTCTGCAAAAACTGAATAACCATTTTTCTTTCGAGTTCTCAACTGCTGTCACAGTGCTGTTTCTCTTCTGCTGCTGAAACTGGTAAGGATTTTTTTCTTTCTCTATTTATGTTCTCATTTATTTAATTAAATTATTTCCATAATTGTGAGATATTTCTGATTTTGTGAGTATTGCATCTTAATGTGTATATACAAACCTAATCATATAATCTCAAGAATGGCATGTTCATGAAATGTGCAGATTTTGTGTAAAAGTTAGAATTTTAGGCATGATTGAGAGATATGTCTTTTCTGAATATTTGGAATGTGAAAAGTGATTTTCGTAGGAATAATTTGTTGCTGAATTTGATTGGATTGAAATTAGAAAGAATCGAAGTTATTAGTAGCTACCAAATATAAATAATGTGCTTTGTTCTATAGTTTGGTTCGTCTTTGATGAAACCTCGTGCCTGCAGATATATAACAGGTAACGAGGAGAGACGTTGAAGGCTCACGACTATGTCTTCGAGTATTCAGTTAGTCACCTTTTGTTTTGTCGCCCTCTCCCTCTCGATTCTTGTCACTAACAATATTTATTTCACCATCAACTACACCAGGAAGCTTCACAATGAGTTTCGAAGTGTGAACACCTACCATGAGAGCTTAAGGAACACAGAATGGCTTGAGGTCTTCTCGAGGGATATCGTCGGCAAAAGAATCGAGGTAGGGTTGGTGGAGGCGGATGCGACTAGGGACAAGGCTCCGGCGACCCCTTACCTTAAAAGGAAGAGGAATCCTGAGTGGTTCGAAGTAGTTTCGAGGGAGTTCAAAGATGAGACGATTAATATAGGATTGGTGAACGTGGATGAAACGGCGGATGGAGTTCAAACGAAGGCGAAGATGGTGAGAGTGCATTTCGAACGTGTGGGGGAAGATCTCCGTTGGTCGGACCTATCTCCGGAACATGTTTATGAAAACTCGACATG
Source organism: Mentha longifolia (assembly GCA_001642375.2). NCBI lineage: Eukaryota > Viridiplantae > Streptophyta > Magnoliopsida > Lamiales > Lamiaceae > Mentha > Mentha longifolia. The sequence goes on from CM038112.1 coordinate 1,829,690, forward strand.
CCCTAATGTTCCCATGCCGAGATTTGAGGATTATCGGGAGCTGGATGTCGTGGTTGCTCGTATTTCTCAGGGGACGGGGTATGGAGTCGATGGGTTGAAGGACGTGTCGAGGTTGCAAGTGAATTTAATAGTGGCGAACTTACTCGTACGGAGTGGGAGGAAGGGGAATGGGCCGTTGGCCGTTTTTGTCGAGTCGTTGAATCCGATGTCAGAGATCTTTCGATGTGATGATCTATTGTGGAACGAAGGCAACGCTTGGATTTACAAACCCGAGATGACGAGAATCAAGAAACTCGTGCTCTTGCCCGTGGGGCCGTGCCAATTCGTCCCTCCGCCTTCCGAATTTGGTAAGTTTGGTTTCCTAATAATGTTCTTATTGCATCTATGTGTATGATTGAGATGACTAATAATAATGTTTCAACACATCACAGGCGATCTCGATCAAGAAAAACGAGGGAGGCGAACTTCCGAAGGCCGTCTCCCTCAGTCAAGAGACGCGTACGTCACGATCCTCCACACCTCGGAAGACTACGTCTGCGGCGCAATCGTCTTGGCTCAAAGCATCATCCAAACCAACACGACGAAAGATCTCATCCTCCTCGCAGACGACAACATATCCGTAGAGTCAATCTCGGCCCTCCAAGCGTCGGGATGGAAGACCCACCGGATCTCGCGCATCCGGAGCCCGTACTCGAGGAAAGACGCGTACAACGAGTGGAACTACAGCAAGCTCCGGATATGGGAGCTCAAGCTCTACGACAAGCTCATGTTCATCGATGCCGACCTCGTCGTCACTCGCAACATCGATGAGTTCTTCGCTTACCCTCAGCTGTCGGCGGTCGGAAACTACCAAAAGCACTTGTTCAACTCGGGCCTGATGGTGGTGGAGCCGTCTCAGTGCACGTTCAACACCTTGATGGGGAAGATGGAGGTGGTGGAATCGTACAACGGTGGGGACCAGGGCTTCCTGAACGAGATATTCGCGTGGTGGCACCGCCTCCCGCATGAGATCAACTTCATGAAGGTGTTCGTGGAAAGGAGCGACCGCGTGCACTTGAGAGAAGATGACGTTCGGGTCGTGCATTACACGGGACTGAAGCCCTGGAAGTGCACGGAGGAGGAGAGAGACTGTAACTGGGATTCGCCGGAGTTCCACAGGTACGCTAGCAACTACGCCCATAGATTGTGGTGGGGCGTGTATAGGGCGATGCCGGGAAACTTGAAGACTTATTGCTTGAGGAATAGATACACAGCCAACAATCCTACTTCTTCATAGAGAATTGCACTAGAGTTTTTTCTTAGAGAATTTCTCACGTTAACATGTCAGAATAAATCTTACTATCATTCATTTAACCAAAGTCCATGAACCTAATACATTTATGCTTATTTCTATTTTCTTACAATTAAAATGCTTCTAACAAGAAACTACACCCCTATAGGCATTTATATATTCTGTAAAGATTGAAAATGATGCAATCAGTATAATTGCCCAGATGTTGACCGGTACATCACAAGTCTTCGCAAGTTGCAATAATTTACTTTTGCTTTAGAGGCAGAATAATCAATAATTGTGCTACTTTGGATACTCACTTCGCCAACAATCGTAGGCCACAAACATCAATTAACCCATAGATTAGATGATAAACCATATACTACTATCAAAACTGCAGAGGTCAAATCAAGAACTCATGTCCTAACACACAGTTGACGGCTAGCCATTTCATCAGATCAGAAGAGAAATCCATTCCATAAATTTCTGTATATACAGGTACGTGTATACATCAATGAAGTTTGTTTTTTGCCATGGAGAAAATCTAATCTTTAATTAATTAAGATTTGGGTTGTTTCTGCTGTATTCTTGTTTGAAGACTAAAATTATGCCATATGAGTATCTATTATTATGTCTCTCTTCTAATTTGAGTACATCAATTAATTAGCTTAATATGCAGTCCTAAATGAAACTCGATAGTGTCTTCACTAGCTAAAGTAGAAAATCTTGTATGAAGAAACACCCAAACCAAAAACTATTTGTTAACTTTATTTTGTGGTTTTGCTAAAATAGCTAGTTAATGTTCTTAAACTCTGTCTTAATTCTGGAGGTTTAATTGAGATAACAATTCATGATGAATTGCTCATTTGAAACAGGGTGAAGGAAATAGGTGAGTGAGCGAAATGGCAGAAATGGCATTAGGCATTCTTGGACCAGCTATTGAAGTGGTGAAATGGGTTGGACCAACGATCAAACGCCAATTCAGTTACCTCTGTTGCTTCACCTGCAACGTTGCTACTCTCAGAGACGAAGCCAAAAATCTCGATTATGAAGCAGGCAAGCTGCAGGACAGAGTCACCCAAGACAAGAATGATGGACGTGAGGAGATCCACGAGATAGTCGAGACTTGGTTAACTGATTCTGGTGACATCACACGCACAAAGGAAAGGATTCTGGCTGAAGCTGCTGAGGTAGGAAGTGGTTGTTTGAGCTACGCAAAACGCGTGTCTCTAAGCAAGGAGGCTAAGAAAACGGCTGAAGACATGAAAGAGCTTATACGGAAATGCAAGTTTGATTCCATTTCTCGTTCACTGCCTATAGCTGCAACTTCAGCAGTTCCATTCGGAAAGGTCATATATGACTTCAATTCTAGGAAACGGTTCGAAGAAGACATCATGACAAGTCTTCATAAAGATAAGAATGTGGATAAGGTCGGGATATGGGGGACAGGAGGGGTGGGAAAGACGATCATGGCCCAGAAGATCTTGAACAGAGCACTCAAGGAAGGATTGTTTGATGAAGTTGTGATGGTAAGTGTGGGTCAGCCGGTGGATAAGTTGTATATTCAGCTTAAAATTGCTGAACTGTTAAGTCTGAAGCTCGATGCAGAAACGTTGAAACCTAGAGCAGATAAATTGCGTGTGAGACTAAAGCAGAAGAAGAGAACTCTCATATTATTGGATGATGTTTGGGAAGTTGTAAATGTGGAGGAGTTAGGAATACCTTGTGATGGAGAATGGTGCACAATCATTCTTACATCTCGTGACAAGGATGTATTAAAAGGAATGAAAGTCAAGAATGTTTGTGAACTGGGGTTTTTAGATGAAGACGAAGCATGGGATTTCTTCAAGAAGATGGCAGGGACATGTGTGGATGATGCGATATTGAAACCTACAGCATATGACGTCATGAAAGAGTGCAAAGGTCTGCTCGTCGCCCTTGAAACTGTTGGCAAAGCTCATGAAGCTGAGAATCGCCAAGATGTTTGGACAGATTCACTGCAACAATTAAGAAAACACAATCCAGTAGATATACCAAATGTCATCAAAGAAGTTTATAGACCCCTTAAACTAAGTTATGACCGTCTGGAGAGTGAGAATGCAAAGTCGATCATCTTGTTGTGTTGCTTGTTTGCTGAGGATGCTGACATTCCTCTAGAGCACTTGACCTATTTTGCTATGGGGTCTGGCTTGTTTGATGGCATTTGGGAATTGGAGCAAGTGAGGGGTAGGATTCGGAGATCAATTGACACGCTTAGAAATCGTTGCTTGCTGCTAGATGGTTCCGATGAAGATCATGTGAGAATGCATGATGTTGTGCGAGATGTTTCCATATACATAGCCTCAGAAGAAAGGCGGATTAAGTGTAGTGACTGCACTTGGATTTCTTCTCATGTGGACAGAGGATCAAGACCACAGTCTTGCTTTCCAAAACTTAAGCTGTTATTGATGAACAACAAAGTAGAGCAAGAGATGAAAATCAATATTGGCAATTTAATTGGAGGAAGCACAGAGCTTAATGTGTTGTTTATCGACTACGGTTTGATGAAATCACTTCCACTGCATACTCAACAATCACTTAAAACTAATCTCACAACATTCGTCCTACTAAATTGTGGATCATTGAAAAGCATTGCAGTTGTGGGGGAGCTGGAGAATCTTGAAATCCTCATTTGTCGTTCTTGTCGTTCGATTAAGGAGTTGCCAGAACAAGTAAGGGGGTTGAAACGCCTGAAGCTGTTAGAAATCTCAGAATGTCTTAACCTCGAAAGAGTAGCAGCGGGGGTGATATCCAACCTGGTGGGATTGGAGGAGTTGAAGATTGTGAGAAGCTTCGATAAGTGGAAAGGATGGGAGTTTGATGAGGGGAAAGAAGCAACGACAGACACGAGTTTGAGGGATATCGAATCCTTAAAGCAGCTAAGGTGCTTGAATATACAAGTGTCTGACATTGCTTTAGCTGCTCAACCGCTACGCCTTTCATCCAAGTTGGTGCAATTTACAGTCCAATTTGGTGAATACTATTATTCTTTTGATGATGACTTATCTACAAAGAGTTATCAAAGGAAAATGTCTCTCGACTTTGGACGTGGAAATGATGCTAATTGGGGAGATTTGTCGACCAACATATATCTAACTTGTACAGAATGTCTATATGCAAGTGGAAATCGTCAAGACTTTAAGTTGAACTTAGCAATAACTCAACGAATAAGGTGGTTGAGTTTGAGGGACTTCACGAATAAGAAGAATATAACATCAACAGCTGATGCATTTCCTCTCCTCGACTTTCTATATCTTAGAAATCTATTCAATTTACAAGAGATATGGGACGATGCACCGGTTCCATCCGATTCTTTCAACAATCTCAAACATTTGAAACTGGATAGTCTGCGAGCACTAAAGCGAATGGGAAGGAGTGTGTTATCAACAGCAAAGGATTTCTTTTTTCAACTCGAAACCATAGAGATTGTGTATTGTGATGAGATGGAACACTTACTAGTATTGGTGCCAAATGAAGAAGAAAAAGAACAAGACAAGGAAGATGATATCAATACAACATTAATATTCCCAAAATTGAAGACATTGACATTATATGATGTGCCAAAGTTGAGGAATATGATCTGCAGCAGCAGCATAGGAATTGAAAGCATCCAATTTCCTCTGCTGGCTCAAATGGAGATCGGAGCCTGCAAGAAATTGAAATTTTTAGTTTCAAGAGATGATGATGAGGAGGACAACCATCATTATTATCAGGATGATGATTCCTTACATCTGTTTTGCAACCCTAAGGTATGTGTATATATGTTTTTCTATTATACTATCATTTAATTTGTTGAAAAATATCTATGTTGGGATCTGTGCGGGGTATATATAGGTATCTCAGAGGTTTGCTCTGCGAGCATCTCTTGAGATACAGACGCATCTCTTGAATACGAAAATGATTTTTCTACAAGATATTTCTTTTATGTATTTCATTTTGGTTTTGATTGTGCAATCATAATAATACTGAATTGATGATGGGTTGTAGGTTTCATTCCCTAACTTAAAAGCACTATACTTGGATGGAAATATGGAAAGTAAGAATGTTTGGTGTGATAAAGTTCCTATTGACTTCTTCAAAGGACTACAGGAATTGGAAATAAGCTTTTACAGCAAGATTAGGAGGTTATTCTCATCATCATCTAAAGTACCCCAAAATCTAGTCAACCTCCAAAAACTAGCCATTGAAAGGTGTTGGGAGATGGTAAAAGTGATAGAAGATGATGAAGAGGTATCATCGTCATGTCATCATCCAACAATACACACTCCTTTATTAGTATTTCCTAGCTTACAAGAGATAGACCTGCGCTATCTTCGGAAATTGGAGAGTTTTTGTGAATGGGGATGTGCTCTTGAGTTCCCTGCCTTGAAGATTCTGCGGATTGATGATTGCCTTGAAATGAAGAGTTTTAACGCAGCTGCAGGATCCCTCGTCATCACACCCTCTCTCCAAACTATTAGAATAAATCGTCAAGACTTGGAATGTGTTGATGATCTGAATGCTGAGCTGCATCACCAATTTGAGGAAGCAAAAATTAAGGTAAGAATTCTACTTTATATATGGTTGGAGGTGTGGTCGTGAATTACTTTACGCGGACAACAAGTCGTCTAAAGGAAGTATATATCGTATAAATTGGCTTCTTTTCTTCCCATGACAAAAATTGCTACTACAATAATTCCTCCGATCCTCAATCTTTAATTCATGCCAAGCATTCCTGAACAAAAACTATCATCAATATTTCTATTTCAGAGGGAGCAACAACAAGAAGAAGAAGAAGGAGAAAAGGGTGAAATAGAGGAGGCACAAAATTCATAATTCTTCAACCATTTCAACCGGTAAAACCCCTATTTTCCATTATTCATTTGATCTTTTACAATTTTATGATTAACACCACCAATTTCATCTTTTTCCATGCTTCTTATTTATCCATCTCCAGAATCTTTTTTATTATATGTTGGGTTATACTCCCTCTGTTTTTTCGGCACGTGTGTTAATAAAATATTGGTAGAGTGTTATTATAGTAAATAAGTTGAAATGAGATAGAATAATGATAAAATGATTTGGCACGGAATCAACTTTATGAAGGTGTTCGTGGAAAGAGGAGCCGCGTGCACTCGATAGAAGAGGGCGTTCGGGTCGTGCATTACACAGGACTGAAGCCGTGGAAGTGCAAGGAGGAGGAGAGAGACTGTAACTGGGATTCGCCGGAGTTCCACGGGTACGCGAGCAACTCCGCCCATAGAATGTGGTGGCGCGTGTATAGGGCGATGCCGGAAAAGTTGAGGCCTTATTGCTTGAGGAATAGAATCACAGCCAACAATCCTACTTCTGCGTAAACTTCTATCAAGTTTTGCACTAGAGTTTTTTGTTAGAGAATTTCTCACATTAACACTTTTCTTTTACTTGTTCGGCTTTATGAATTTACTTCTTTTTTGGCAGATAATTATATGTTACATACATGGCAATAATATGCCTCTGAAAAAATGTGTTTATAACTAAAAAAAAAAAGCACAATTTTTAGTTTGATTTAATCAAATTATAATTTAATCGATTTGAAACTTTTTTAATACTACAACTTGTTACATGGTGAAGAGAGTTGTTATCCAAAAAAAAAAAAAAAATCTTAAAATACAAATCAATTACTCATTCGTCCATAAAAATTGTGGTTTGTTGCTTTGTCACGAATTTTTATAAAAAGTTGGTAATGTTTTTTTAGTGGAAGGAAAGTGATGTGAGTAAAGTTTGTAGACTCATTAAAGTTTTTTTTAAATAAATATTGATGAATAATGAGAATAAAATATAAGTGGTGCGTTTGGTAGTTACAATTTTTGTGGACGAACTAATAAAAAAGTAGTCACAATTTTTATGGATAAATGAAATATTAAATTGTAAATGTTTTTATTACAAATATACTCCGTATCCATCTCTTGGACTTTTTGTCGCACGATATTTAATATTCCCTATAATAAATATTTTAATTGTGGGTCTATCTAATATTTTTAATTGTGTTAAAATTTTAAAATATTTTAATTGTAGACTCATTTAATATATTTAGGTATTTATTTATTTAATGTGAGACACTAACTAAAATAAAAGGGCTAACGGATTGAGAACGTCCAAATATAACATGAGATTATGGATTAGTGTTATCTACAATACTCCCTCCATTTCACCGGAAATGACCTATTTGTTTTTGGGTGGTAGTATCCCGTAAAAGAAAGAAATCTTCAAAAATTCATTTTAAAGTCCATCGTTTTGAAGCGTGGAAAACATGTTAGAACTTCCAAAAACAAATAGGTCATTCCCGGTGAAATGGAGGGAGTATTATTTTGTTTCTTAAGAAAAAGCAATTTTAAGACTTAAACCGGAAGATCAAATATCGCAAGTTTTAGAAAATTATTTCCGAGATACTTAAGAATAAGATCTAATGGAGAATCAGTTTCATTTCTTGTTTATTTCGGCAGCGCTCAGTAATGGAGGCGAAGATGAATCAATTCTTCGAGTCTGTTATTAATTTTTCGGTGGCGGCGATAATTTACCTTGGTCCACTCCTGATGTCGTCGTCATACGTTTACTCTCTCTCTCCCTCTATTAATAGCTGTTTTTTAATTGAGATTTATGTATTCATATTTGGATAATCAACAAGAAACTGCTTTTGTCTCCTTATTTCTGACATGGGTTTTCAATTCTTCTGGTAAAGATTCGATCTTTCTTGATTTCATCTTTGTCTTTCGGAATTTGAATTGTTTGTGATCAATTTTGCTCTTATGTGACAAAAGGAGGGACTCTGTGTGTGTGTGTGTGTGTGTGTGAGAGAGAGAGATATCCTCTGAGTTATGTTTTGCTCCTTTTAGATTGTGTAGGGTTCATCTGTGTTTTTGAGCTGCAGGAATTGATGTGAGGTAGGCTTTGAATGTAAAGGATTTGGTTCACTTTATGAAGAAGGGTTTAGTTTGAGATTTGTGTATAGTGTGATTGGTTTTGTGAAACGTTTGTGATAAGTTTAGTTTTTTTCTTGATGATTCTTGCTGTATCAGGTTTTCCTCATAATGTTCTTGTTCGGATTGTTAACTCGTTGTTTGTTGTGGTTTCGAGACAATAATTTAGTGTGCAAATGACAAGTTTGGTGACTGTTTGGATGATCTTGAATGTTTGAGGAAGAAAGATTTGGAAAGTTTAGTTGAGACTTGGTTAACTGATTCTGGTCACATCACACGCACAAAGGAAAGGATTCTGGCTGTAGCTACTGAGGTAGGATTAGGAAGCGGTTATTTCAACTACGCAAAACGTGTGTCTCTGAGCAAGGAGGCTAAGAAAACGGCTGAAGCCATGAAAGAGCTTATACGGAAATGCAAGTTTGATACCATTTCCCATCCACCGCCTATAGCTGCAACTTCAGCAGTTCCATTCGGAAAGGTCATATATGAGTTCCGTTCCAGGAAGCGGTTTGAAGAAGACATCATGAGAACTCTGGACAAAGATAATAATGTGGATAAGGTCGGGGTATGGGGGATAGGAGGGGTGGGAATGACGATCATATCCCAGAAGATCTTGAAAAGAGCACTCAAGGAAGGGTTGTTCCATGAAGTTGTGATGGTAACTGTGAGTCAGCTTGTGAATAAGTTGGTTATTCAGAAGAAAATTGCTGAACTGTTAGGTGTGACGTTTAAGGAGGAAACCTTGAAACCTAGAGCAGATAAATTGCGTGCGAGACTAATGCAGAAGAAGCGAACTCTCATATTGTTGGATGATGTATGGGAAGTTGTAAATCTGGAGGAATTAGGTGATGGAGAATGGTGCACGATCATTCTTACATCTCGTGACAAGGATGTTTTGAAAGGAATGAAAGTCAAGAATGTTGGTGAACTGGGGGTCTTAGATGAAGACGAAGCGTGGGATTTCTTTATCAAGATGACAGGCACGTGTGTGGATGATGTTGCATTGAATCCTATAGCAAAAGATGTGATGAGAGAGTGCAAAGGTCTGCTCGTCGCCCTTGAAACTCTTGGCAAAGCTCATGAAGATGAGAAGCGCCTAGATGTTTGGAGGGATTCACTCCAACAATTAAGAAAACACAATCCAGTAGATATACCAAACGTCATCAAAGAAGTCTATAGACCCCTTAAACTCAGCTATGACCGTTTGGAGAGTGAGAATGCAAAGTCCACGATCTTGTTGTGTTGCTTATTTGCAGAGGATGATGACATTCCTCTAGAGCACTTGACCTATTTTGCTATGGGGTTGCGTTTGTTTGACGACACTTGGGAATTGGAGGGAGTGAGAGGTAGAATTCGCAGATCGATTGACACGCTCAGAAATCGTTGCTTGCTGCGAGACAGTTCCAAGGAAGATCATGTGAGAATACACGATGTGGTGCGAGATGTTTCCATATTCATTGCTGAGGAAAAAGGGCTGGTTAAGTGCAGCGACTGCACTTGGATTTCTTCTCACGTGGATGGAAGAGCAAGACCACCACAGTCTTGCTTTCCAAAACTTAAGCTTCTATTCATGAACAACAAAGTAGAGCAAGACACAAAAATCAATATTGACAACTTAATTGGAGGAAGCACAGAACTTAATGTGTTGTTCATCGAGGAGTACAATTTGATGAAATCACTTCCAATACATACTCCACAATCACTTAAAATTAATCTCACAACATTAGTCCTACATATTTGTAAATCATTGGAGTGCATAGCAGTTGTGGGGCAGTTGGAGAGCCTTGAAATCCTCATTTGCCATGATTGTCATTCGATTAAGGAGTTACCAGTCCAGGTAAAGGGGTTAAAATGCCTGAAGCTGTTAGAAATCTCGAGATGTCGCAGCCTCGAAAGAGTACCAGCGAGGGTGATATCTAGTCTGGTGGGATTGGAGGAGTTGAAGATTGTGTCCGGCTTCGGAAACTGGACAGGATGGGAGATTCATGAGGAGGGAAATGAAGCAACGGCGAATGCAGGTTTGAGAGAAATCGAATACTTGAAGAAGCTGAGGTGGTTGGATATTCAAGTGTCTGACATTGCGTTAGCTGCTCAACCCTTATGCCTTTCATCTACGGTGGTACAATTTACAGTCCGATTTGGTACAGATGTACTTGATGATGACTTATCTACAAAGAGTTATCAAAGGAGAATGTTTGTTAAGTCCGGAGATGAAAATGAAAATGTTTCTATTAATTGGGGAGATTTGTCGACCAACATATTTTTGACTCGTACAGAATGCCTACATGCACATGGAACATATAATCAAGACTTCAACTTGATTTTAGCAGCTGCTCCAAGCATAAGGTGGTTGAGATTGGAAGGGTTCGGGAATAAGAAGAATATAACATCAGCAGTAGCTGCTGCTTTTCCTCTCCTCAAGTATCTCTCTCTTCAAATTATGGGAAACTTAGAAGAGATATGGGACGACGATGCTCCAATTCCATCCAATTCTTTTAGGAATCTCAAACATTTGAGACTATATGGTTTGCCGGTACTAAAGCGAATGGGGAAGAGTGTATTATTAACAGCAAAAGATTTATTTTTACAATTGGAAACCATTGAGATTAGTTGTTGTGAAGAGATGGAAGAGCTAGTATTGGTGCCGAGGGAAGAAGAGCAAGACCAAGGAAATCATATCAGTACAGTATTAATCTTCCCAAAATTGAAGATATTAAATCTACGTTGGCTGCCAAAGTTGAGGAGTATGATCTGCAGCAGCAGAGGAATTGAAAGCATCCAATTCCCTCTGCTGGCTGAAATGTGGATCCAAGACTGCGGGAATTTGAAATGGATTTCAGACGACCATGATTATTACCATGATGATGATGATTCCTCACATCTGTTTTGCCGCCCTAAGGTATATATATATGTTTTTCCAATATTAATATGTAATATTTCAATTGATTGATTGATTGTGCGATACTACGTACGTATATAATACTGAATTGACGATTGGTTGCAGGTTTCATTCCCTAACTTAAAAAAAGTGTCCTTGGGGAGCAATTTGGTAAGTAAGAATGTTTGGTGTGATAAAGTTCCTGTTGACTTTGATACGAGCATATCTCGTATCTTGGGAGATTATCCTTTAGATTTTATTGTTTAGATTATTATTAATATTTAGCATATCTTTTCATATTTTGTTAGGTATTTAGTCCTATAAATATAGTCATTGTAATCATAAAGGATATGGAGAGGAAATATACAGCTTTGCCCTAATTTTATTTTGCATCTCGTTCTCTACGTTTGCAACTCGTGAACGTAACCCTAGCTGCCGTCGGAGTTCTCGGCGTTCAGCTGATCCTCACCGTTGACCTCGAGCATGAGGCGCCGGCATCGGTTTCAACTTATCAGACTTCTTCAGGGGACTCGTGAAATTATACATATTTCAGTACGGCAAAATTAGGAGCTTATTCTTATCATCCAAAATACCCCAAAATCTTGTCAACCTCCAAGCACTATATATTCGCGACTGCAAAGAGATGGTAAAAGTGATAGAAGATGATGAAAAGGTATCATCATCATCATCATCATCATGTGATCATCCAACCAAACACACTACTACTCCTCTCTTCCCTAGCTTGCAAGAGATAATCCTGTTGGGTCTTCCGAAATTGGAGAGTTTTTGCGAATGGAGATGTGCTGATCTTGAGCTGCCTTCCTTGAAGAGGTGCGGATTGAATATTGCCATGAAATGAAGAGTTTTAACGCAGCTGCAGGATCCCTCATCATCACACCCGCTCTCCAAACTATTAGAATAGATAATCATGACTTGGAATCTGTAGATGATCTCAATGCAGCGCTGCACCAGCAATTTGAGGAAGCAAAGGTAACAATTCTACTTCATATAGGATAGGAGATGGTCGTGAATTGTAGCAATTATTATAAATTGGCTTCTTTTTCACAGGATTGAAGCCGTGGAATTACGCAGAGGACGAGAGAACGAGAGAGAGACTGTAACTGGAATTAGCGAGCAACTCCGCACATAGAATGTGGTGGCGCGTGCATAGAGCGGTGCCGGAAAACTTGAGGCCTTATTACTTGAGAAATAGAAACACAACCAAGAATCCCTACTTCTGCATATAATTCTATCAAGTTTCGAAGTAGAGTTTTTTGTTAGAGATTTTCTCACATTAACACTTTCTTTTTACTTGTTTGGTTTTATGAATTTACTTCTTTTTTTTGGCAGATAATTATGTTAAATGTACATAATATTAGAAAATGGAATATGGGACTCATTTCCCAATAATATTAGAAAATGGAATATGAGACCCATTTCCCACTCAAAAGGCCTTATGAAGGGTAGGGTCACCTCACCATATAAAGAGTTAGAAAATGGAATATTGGACTTATTTCCTACTCAAAAGGCATTATGAAGGGGAATGTCACCTCACCATATAAAGAGGTTCTAGTAATCATCTTCAACCGATGTGGGCGTCTTGTCACCTCACCATATAAAGAGGTTCTAGTAAGGGTCATCTCACCATATAAAGAGGTTCTAGTAACCATCTCCAACCGATGTGGGCGCCTTGTCATCTCACCATATAAAGAGGTTCTAGTAACCATCTTCAACCGATGTGGGACACATTTCAACACCAACACCACCATATAAAGAGGTTCTACTAATCATCTCCAACCGATGGACACATTTCAACACACTCCCTCACCATATAAAGAGGTTCTAGTAACCATCATCTCCAACCGATGTGGGACACATTTCAACACACCCCCTCACCATATAAAGAACCATCATCTCCAACCGATGTGGGACACATTTCAACACACCCTCTCCCCTCACCATATAAAGAACCATCATCTTCAACCGATGTGGGACACATTTCAACACACCCCCTCACCATATAAAGAACCATCATCTCCAACCGATGTGGGACACATTTCAACACACCCCCTTTCCAACCGATGTGGGACACATTTCAACACACCCCCTTACCATATAAAGAGGTTCTAGTAACCATCTCCAACCGATGTGAGACACATTTCAACACACCCCCTCACGCGCAGCGTGGACAACCCAACGCTATCTGTTGACAACGATATCGGGAGGCCCATCATCGAATTGGAGTCCGGCTCTGATACCATATTAGAAATTGAAATATTGAGTTCATTTCCCCCTCAAAAGGTCTTATGAAGGGGAATGTCACCTCACCATATAAAGAGGTTCTAGTAACTATCTCCAACCGATGTGGGACACATTTCAACACATAACAATACTACGCCTCTTAAAAAAACAATTATGTGTGTTTACAACTATAAAAAAAACACAAATTTTAGTTTTGATTTAATCAAATTAATTTAATCGATTTGAAACTTTTTTTAATACAACTTATGACATGGTGAAGAGAGTTGTTATCCAAGAAAAAAATAATCTAAATATACAAATTAATTACTCATTCCGTTTACAAAAATTGTGGTGTGTTGTTTCAACATGAATTTTAATGAGAATAGTAAAGAAAGTGACTCGTCATGTGTGATTACTAGCGGATAAAGTATAAATGGGTGATAATTTTGTTTTTCTTAAGAAAAAGCAATTCTAAGACTTTAGATCTACGGGAAAATCACTCTCCCTTTTTTGTTTCTTCTTTTCGGCAGCGCTCAGTAATGGAGGCGAAGATGAATCAATTCTTCGAGTCTGTTACTAATTTTTTCGGCGGCGGCGATAATTTACCTTGGTCCACTCCTGATGTTATCGTCGTACGTTTACTCTCTCTCTCTCTCCCCCTCTATTAATTGCGGTTTCTTAACTGAGATTTATGTATTCGTAATTGGATAATTAACAAGAAACTGCTTTTGTCTCCTCATTTCTGACATGGGTTTTCAATTCTTCTGGTCAAGATTCGATCTTTCTGGATTTCATGTTTGTCTTTCGGAATTTGAATTGTTTGTGATCAATTTTGCTCTTATGTGATAAAAGGATGGACTCTGTGTGTGTGTGTGTGTGTGTGTGTGTGTGTGTGTGTGTGAGAGAGAGAGAGAGAGAGAGATCCTCTGAGTTATGTTTTGCTCCTTTTAGATAGTGTAGGGTTTATCTGTGTTTTGAGCTGCAGGAATTGATGTGAGGTAGGTTTTGAATGTAAAGGATTTGGTTCACTTTATGAAGAAGAGTTTAGTTTGAGATTTGTGTATAGTGTGATTGGTTTTCTGAAAAGTTTGTGATAAGTTTAGTTTTTTCCTTGATGATTCTTGCTGTATCAGGTTTTCCTCGTAATGTTCTTGTTCGGATTGTTAGACTCGTTGTTTGTTGTGGTTTCGAGACAATAATTTAGTGTGCAAATGACAAGTTTGGTGACTGTTTGGATGATCTTGAATGTTTGAGGAAGAAAGATTTGGAAATCTCAGATGTTAATGCTATTCTCTCGTCTCCTTAAGGTTTATGCACCGTCTTTTTTCTCTACGACTCTTGTTTCTTGATTGAGCTAGTAATGCCAACAGATATCTCAGTGACAAGCTTATCTATGCTGTACTTGTATTCAACAATATTCAACTGTATCCTTCTTAGTATCCTCTGTTTTTCACTATTGTAGGGCTGTGAGAGAGAAGTTGCAGAGGCTGAAAGAGATGGATCTGATGATCGAGTTAAAGATTGTATTATGCGATTGTCATGGGCTCTTGTTCATTCCCGAAAACCTGAAGACGTGCAACGGGGGATAGCCATGCTTGAAGGTGAGACTTTGATCTGTCAAATTCAGTTTTTTTTGTTTTTGTTTTTGTTTTGTTTTTTTGTTTTTTTTTGTTTTTTTTGTTTTTTTTTGCTTTTTCCCCATATTAAAGAATGCATTGGCTTTATGATTCTGTATATTGAGTTTCTTTCGAGTGTATTTCTCTGCAAGTTTATAGTTTTGTATATTATTGGTGATGGTACTTAGATCTTCATCATCACCATAAAGAAATTTCAAAATTCTGTCGTGTGATCTCTTTTACCTTCATTCTTTGTTCTGAAATTGACGTGCTTTTATATTCTTCCTTTTATTTTCAGTCCAATATCTCAATTTATATATACATAATTTTTACTGCAGATTCACTAATCAACAACAATAGTCCACTGCAAAAGAGGGAGAAGCTCTATCTTCTTGCAGTTGCTCACTACCGGAGTGGGGATTATCCAAGTAGCCGACATTTTCTAGACCTATGCTTGGAGGTATTTCGCCCCTTTTTTATCATTTTCAATTCCTCCTCTTTTCTCCTCTACTCGAGACTGCTCTATGCTAAAGCATCGACAATTTCACCAACTCTTTGTTCTTATAAAGTTCACCATTTTTGTTTATAAGATTGCACCCGACTGGAGGCAAGCTCTGTCTCTAAAGAAGACTGTTGAAGACCGGATTACTAAAGGTAGTACCCAAGTTTTGAAGATCAATTCCTTATCAACTGTGACTTTGCTCGGCTCGATTCTTATCCCATTTATCGTGTCCTTTTTACAGACGGTGCTATTGGAATTGGCATCGCTGCAACTGCAGTTGGTCTTATAGCAACTGGAGTAGCAGCTGCGTTGGCTCGGAGGGGCTGATGTTTCTACCAATTTCTGTCAAAAAACGAACACGTTTCTTGTGATTTTTCTTTTGTTTAGATGCAGGGTTTAGTTGGTATGAATAAATTTTAGCTTGAGTGTGAATTAACCTCCCAACTTTGGTGGATTTTTTGGAATTGTTTTTTCTTGGATGAATTTGTTTTGGTAGAGTATAATGAAATAGATGTCTATTTGCAATTTTGTATGCTGTATCTGTTTGTTGCTTCTTAGAATTCAAGAATTCAAGATTTTATCAATAAAACTACCTACTATTTATATTCCATTTACGAGAACATGTTTTGGCAACTTGAGCTACCAATCATGAGAAGAACTGCCAAAATAGGCTCGACTTGGCCCGATTTCAGTCCGGGCCGGGCCAGGCTCTAAAACGAGCTGTGACTAGCGACTACGAACTAAAAAACGTGTAAGGTAGGAAATGCGATTTCACTCGGGAATTGCAGACTGCAGCACATCTTCAAGGTACTTTTCTGCAGCAGCAAATTGCCTCTTCTTCTCTTCAACTGCCAATGAAGCAAGTGCCTTATCCTACACAAGGAATAAACATCCTCAAATTCATTCATAAAAAAGGAAAAACAAACAAAACACACACAGAGAGTAAGAGAAAGAAAAGAATAAGCCAAGAACTACAGGAGGCAGATCATGGTAGCTTCTCAAAGATTTCAGGATTGGTTTCGTCTTCGTCTGCAGCTCCTTTCTATGATCCGCCATTTCCACCAAGACCTTATGCCTTATCTCCGGGCTGTAGTTGAGACGATCGAGCATTTTCTGGGTCGGAACCGAAATACTTGCAAGAATCAGCATATACAATCAAGAAAAGTCTACGAATGATGAAAAGAAATGTGTTGTTTCACCTTGTAGTTAGAATACTCTTGAAGATACTGCGTTTCTTTCTTGTCCAAAATCACCATGTTCGTTTTCCAGTGCTCCATCTCAGCTTCAGACGGAGCTATATGGTTTTCAAGCTCCGCCATTATCCTACCAAGAACAAATACGCATTACTATGATGAAAATGGCCAGTTCTAAAACACAAAACTACTCCTATTTTTACCGTTTCAAGTATGCTAATCTAGATATCGCCTTTCGAGTGAAGTCAAGAAGCTGTTTGGATTCTTTCTTCCCTTGAGCCCTCTTCTCTTTAATTTCAGCTTTCCTCTGAGATAGATCAATGGCAGCTACAAGCAAACTAATACATTTCTCCTTCATTACTAAAAACCAAATTCTGCATATGAACATTAGCATGAAGAAAAGGGGATAAGCATTCCTACCTACTTAGTTCAGTATCCCTTACATTCAACTGATTTGCCACACTAGCAAGAATTTTAGCAGACGACAACAAATTCGATGGCAAACATTCTCTCACCAATCCCATTTTCTCCATAATCTCTTTGATTCTTACAGCTGAGACAATAAAAAAAATCAAGAAATAAAGTGCTATTCCATCTTCCACTCCAAACTTGATGCAAATGGCACAACACAAACATAAGAAAGAAAGAACGAAACGAAAAGGGCGCGATTATGCAATAGAATGAGGATGCAGATGAGGCTACATTCTACCTTGAGCTCGATACTCTGCGGATTTCTGATGGAAGTCGTTGGAGAGAATGGTGGCAGCCTCAGTTTGAGATTGGGACAGAGTTACAACGTTGTAGAGGTGAGAAATGGCTTGAGGAGTGTACTCGAAATCGGGCACGTGTTTTCCGGCTTCGTGGAATTGAGAGGCTAGCCACGCCTTCACTTCTGCGACTCGAGCGGTGTTGAACCAAGCTGCATCGCCGCTCTCCGGCGATTCGAACGGTGTGGAGTATGGCGTCGGAGACACAGGATCGACTTCTTCGATGTTTAAGCTCATTTCCTCCATTTGCAAAGCTTCAGAATCTGAGCGTCAATTCATCAAACACATCGTCAGCAAATCGATACAGGATACATGATCGCCAACATTCGTCATCTTCTATACTTCTAATTATTAAAAAAAAAAAAAAAAGTGATGATACTATACGCAGTTATACGTATATCTTCAGAAAACCAATCAATGGCGGAAACTGCTCCAATTGCACCATTTGCACGTAAGAGTTTTTCTCGTTCTCTCAAAATGCTCAATCATCAAATCTTTATTCGTGATTTTGATCAATGAAAAACATCATCACAGTAAATTAAAGAAGAACGCAAAATGAAAACCTGCCTATCAAGAGCGTGGAAGGAACGCGCCGAGTAGAGAGAACGTGATTGTGCGGATCGCCATTAAAGATATGAACGAAGAACTGAAATAAAAAAGGAAGTTGCATGTTTTGCTCCAAGTTACTCCATTCTTTTTATTTCATTTTTTTTTTAATTGTAAACCATTTTTCTATTATTTCTTTGAAAAATTATTCTAATAAATTATTTTGAATGGTTCAGCTCTTCAGGCCCAATTGAACAGGCCCAAAAATTTATTGGGCCTTAAAAGATTACCCATTTTCGGCCCCAAAAAAAAATAAATTAAACAAAAGATGAAATGTAACAATAAACTTTACAAAAGATGAATAAAGTTGCATAGGCCAAAGCAGAATATAGAAAAACTGCCAAAAGATACAAATATTCTAGAAAGTTCCACAAAAGTCAAAGGGTCGATCGAATTCGACAAGGCCTAAAATACATGGCAGCAAAGTCCCTACAAATACTAAACCACACACATTACATTGAGATTTCACCAAACACAACGATATGTCACATGCAACTGCGTAAGCTCGCCGGTGTATGTGACCTTCACCACCTGCCCTTTCTCGAGTCCGTAGTAACGAGCTATGGCGTCTTTCTGCAACATCCTCGGGAGCTAGAAGAAGCAGGAGGAATCAAGAAACGGATATCCGAGTTTTTTATCATGATCTTCTACACTAAGCAAAACAATAGCTTACCTGTTTTTCCTCAATGCTGTACTGTTTCAGTAGATCTTCTTTCTCTTTGGCTGTCAGCACTTGATGTTTTGGCTTCAGCTCGTGCTTGGTTATGTTCACAAGCAAGTCAGTGATCTAGCAACGGGAGAAGATGAAGGGATATTCAGTTTATGGCGAAAAAAGATTGAGTTTTGCAAAGACGGAAGTGGAACAGAACCAAAGTAGTATTTATAGCATTGGGAGTAAATGTGAAGGCAATGGTATAAAATGGTATTAATAACAAAGATTAGAAATCAACCTGGAAGATTTCGACTTTGAATGGGAGGACTTCGACAGCTTTCGAGGCCTGGCTTGTAATTTTACCCTGTAGTACTAACATCAGCTTACTTAGCCCGTCTTGAACTATCCTTGATAGAATGCCACGAACCATGTTAACTTTAACGATGCCTGGTGGACAGAATAGCACTAGGGCCTGCATCGAAGAAACTTCACATGAGAGGAGATTCAAATACCAACGGTCAAAAGTAGTGAAACAATCAATAACGAACTTCATAAACTGACCAATGCAGAACCATAGGCCACAAAATCAGAAATCGCCATAAGAACTACGGCATACACTTCAAATAACTGAATATGATCATATCCCTCCAATTCCCAAGGTAACACACAGAACTGGACTGCCATGGCGAATTTATATCTAATAGCAAGAAACGATGAACCAATAACCAATAATAACAAATTAGACCTCAAGATATACTCTTTTTTACCACAAGATTTTCATCCGACCTGAAAATCTCTCGGAACAAAGTTGCCAGAGTGTATCCTTAAAACTAATAGTGAAATTAATTCGGTAGTTTTTTCTTCCTAAGCAACATCACTAGGCAAAACTTATACTGCTATCAATTAAATTTTAAAGATCAACCTTAAGAACACCCCCAGAGATGAGTGTTTCATGATTCACTATGTTCATCCAAGTTTACAACTTCTTAGTTTCTTTGCTAAAGCACATAAAGATGCGTCTTTGAATGCACAGAACTTTGCCATCTTTGCCATGGATGATCTATTCATCCTCCAATAACACCCCAGGAAGAATAGCTCTGTGCAACTATATTAGGAGGTATGTTTTATTCACAAGTTGATAAATTTCTGGAATCATTACTCATAAGCAACCATCCTGCTAAGCTAATCTGTCATAGGGGACTCAAATATATATGACTTGTTCATCATACACCTCTATCCACTAATAGAATGGCTCAAATCTATAATTTCTCAATCTCTAGAGCCAAAATTCTTCAGTTAAAATCTGTTACAGTCTAGTAGACTTCTCAAGCATGAGACATACAGATAATCAAGATATGAACTTTTGGGGGGAAAAAAAATGGAACTTGAAACTCATCTTCTTAGAAGAGGTGTGTACATTCTCAAACTGAGCCAGATAATGACATTGAAAATTGAAGTTGTGTAAATTCCCAAAAGGTTTTCATACACATACACAGCATAATTGAAGCTACTAAACACTTCAATCGACTTCCACATTGCATGTCTAGGGTTATTCTGCACACGCATTCTGAAAATAGGAAGAGGAAAGAGAGAGAAAGGAAGGGAATTGAGTGACCTTTATCGAGGGATCATCCTTGTGAAGAGAAGAAATCCTCAATGCATCCACATCAGGCAAATCGCCATACTTAATCCGGAACTCTTGAAGCGAAACCTCAACCTCACAATTGGGCACCGCGAATCCACGATCCCTAAGCATTTCGTACAGCGTTTTTCGAGCCAGATAGTACCTGTGGCTCTCGACGGTGCCGGTGTCTATCAAGCTGCTCAGGCAACTCCCGAAATTCACTTCTTCGCCAGCGCCGTCGACGTCGATGGCTTCCGTCATCTTCTCCGGTTGAATTCTTCTCTTCTTCTCTAGATTTTATGCCCTTCTTTTTTAACCTTTTTTTTTGGGCTGAAATTGCTGAAAAAGTGAAAAACCCCGAAGATTGGGTACTGTTCTCTGCCGTACAGTGACGTGCGGTTCGGTGGGGCCCTTCGAAGTTAATTGGCTTTGACGGGAATTTGTAGGGTTACCTGCGGGTGATGTTGGGCCCTCGGCTTCTTTTGGAGTGCAATTTGAATTAATTTTGGGTTTAATTTTTAATTGCTATGATTAATGTTGTTCTTGTAAGTATAAATTTGACCAAGTTTGTTGTGACTTTCAAGGTAAATGACCATCAGATTCGCTTGATTCTCGAGCTTGTGCTATTACTTTGTAAAAAAAATTATATTTATTTTATTACCTATAAATATATCAATGTGATTAGCAAATTGGAATCAAAATGCACACATCTATAGTGGTTAAAGAAACTCAATAGTCAACAAAAACACACACACAACACATAGTGCACATACTTAAAATGAGATCATGTTACTTCTTAAACTTAACAAGTAGATGGTTTCACAAGCCCAATCCCTCACTATATAATGCACAAAATAAAATTAAAAATTTATTAAAATAAAAATAAAAATCCATCACTAACAACAGTAATCACCATAAGAAGATCAAGAATCCCTGTGTGTAGTGTGTGTTTTTGTAATATAAGAAAAATCTTAAAGATTCAGTCACTCTACTATGTGTAGGACTTTGCTCTTGAATTCTAAAAAAAAGTACTACTAAATTTCAATGGAAAATGAAGAAAGCTGAACAAGAACATATATGAAATCATATACATACCTTGCATCTTATAAAGTGTTCAAAGAATCAAGAAACTTACCAATTAAAGAGACATTCAGTCCAGGATAAAGAAATGATATTAACCTGCAAATTCAAAATTTAAAATCTCCCCAAAATTCCACATCATTTGAAGACATTCAGTTCCAACTCCAAGCTCTGAGTTATAGTAGAAACAAGCTACTACTACTAAGGCTTTTATTCTTTCATCACATAAGATATTGCAAGATCTACAATAATGTATGAAACGAAAGCACAACATCGAAGAGGAATGATAGTTCTTCAACGATACTAAACAAGAAACTGCACGAATCAAAGCCCTAAACGACGTGCTTAAACTAAAACAGCAAGGGCATCTCACAGAATCTGCTCAAATCCTAGCAAGATATAGCAACAAGCATATTAAGCAACTTCTTTATTCGATCAAGATTCAAGATTTGTCCCAATAAAACACGAATTCCCAACAGCTAGATAATATAAACACTTGAATAAATGAGATCTTGTTCAGAGCATAGACAACTAGATACAAATAAAATTAGCACCAATACTCCATAAATAACCTCACAATCAAACACCTAAAAAACACCTTCAACAAGGAGTTGAGCTCAAGGGCAGCAACCAGAGCATCGAACGAGCCCATTCTCGTTGCAACAAGAACACCTCCTCAACTTCCCATCTTCTCCCTCGTAAACTTTCCTACTCCCACTGCAATTCGGACATGGCACGAACCTTGCATCACCACAAACCTCACACACAATCCCTCTATCCGAAATAGGGAAATCTTGTAATAACTTCGCCAAATCCCCCGCCTCGTGAAGCTGCTTAATCTCCTCAGCTCCACCAATGTACTTCCCTTTGATGAACACTTGAGGCAAGCTCATTGCTTTCCCTTTCAAAGCCTCCTGCAATTCAGTCCTATACGATCTATCCATAGAAATGTCCCTCTCATCAACACACACTCTAAAGCACCTAAGAATCACACGAACCGCGCAGCAATCCTCGTACGTCTTCCTTATTCCCCTCAAACTAGTGTAATAAACCACAATCCTATCATCACCATTAGGTAAACAGCAAGACTCATCACTATCAGTTCCAGCCACAGCAGAACTCACACTATCCGGCTCTAAAGACTCGATTTTTCTAGGTTTCGCGACTTCTTTAGCCTCCTCACACACGTTGTTCTTCCCCATCAACGCCCGTCTGTAGCTAGATACCACATTCGGTTCCATCTTCGCCAGCATAGATTCTTCAGACAAGTGCTTCCACAGCGGCTTCGACACCGGATGCTCGACGAACTCGAAGGAATCCGCTAGCTCCTCACCATCCACCTCGATTTCGCCGGTCTTCTTGGGGCGTTCGACCATGTGGAAGTGAAACTCCTCCTCGTTGAGCCCCTCCATGAGCTCCCACGTGTTGATGACGGAGTCCGGCGACGGCGGGTCCTCGGAGCCGATTAAATCTTGGACCCCCGGCGGCGGGTTCGCGAAACCCCGGCCGTCGAAGCTGCGATTTTGGGGGTCGGCCAGCACGAGGGAGCCGTAGGTGGTGGACGTGAGAGAAACGAAGTGGTTGGAGTCCCCCTTCCTCAGAGGAGGGTGGTGGATCAATGGCGTCGGTAGAGAGAGAGTCCTCGACACCGGCGTCGACGACGCGTCGGAGAACGAGTGGTACGGAGACTGCAACTGCGAATTCGAATGCGCTGAAGACGAATTCGAGTTGGGATCTTCGTGTTGAGAGATGAAATTGACTGGGCGAGAAGCAGAGCAGCCCATTTGTCGAAAACTAACCACAGAAACCGAAAACTGGTCCCTTTTTCCCTCTTTCTTTCTTCGAAATGGAAGTCAAAGTACAGTAATCGATCGAAGCTTTTCCACCCCTTTATCTCTTTGCGGCCTTTCTCCAGTCAGTTTGAGGACAATGTAGAGAGAGATTGAGAGAGAAGGGTGGAGCAAAAGTTTATGGTGAAAGAGGTTTGTCAATGGAGGAGAAGAGGTGTGGGGGCAAGAAACAAGAAATTAAATGTTTTGAAAAAAAAAAAAAGAAAAAAAAAAAAGAAAGAAAAATAAGAGCCATAAATAGACTTATGGAGTTGTTGTAAGCATAACTGTAAATGCAGTTAAATAAGTATCTATTTAATTTGAGCAAATATTTTTTTGTGATTTATTTTGCTAAAAATAAAATATTGAGTCAATTTTAGTTGAAGATTCGTTACGAAATTGGAAAAGCGTGTGTAAACAATTTACAATCTATATATATATAAAAACAAAATGATTTTTTCAGTTATTTTTTAGAGTCAAATTTAAGGACAATTTAGTCTTTTGAATTGATAGAAGTTATTTTCGAAAAAACGGTTACAACACTAATTAATTCTTATTGTATGTAAATAACGAAATCAAACTTCTGCACATCGTGGTCAGTTACTTTGTTTGAAATGTTTAATTCAAATCACCAAATGTTTAAGGCACTATATTATACAATATTCAATATTTAACTCAATATTACTATTTGAAAAATCATCCACTATACTATGGCATCCTACAATGTCTTGGTCCATTATTCCTTTATCACATTCTTTTGTAATAACAGTTGGAGCTTAATAGCTTATGAGGAAGATTTTTCACGATAATAAAGTTATTATTGTGCTTTTAGATTTCTTGAAATGAACAAAGTTCATTGGGTTCACTTAATTTATTTTATTTTAATTTATTTCATTATATATATATATATATATATATTTATCTATTTAATGCAATAGTTTTCTTTAAAAAATAAATAATTATACTTAGTACCTAATTTTTATATTTATTTACTTTACGCTTTAATTCCGTTTAGTGGTTGTCGTGCATCGCACGGGTGCGGATACTAGTTACTATAAATAATGAATGAGAATAACATAAAAACGTACACTATACTTTATGGCATTCTTTTTACTCTTAATGTCTATTTTTGCCCGTTTTCAAAGTGGGTATTCAAAAAATACTCACTTTAAAAAAACACATTCCAAAAATGTCCGTTTTACTTAAAATATAATAAAATGGGCCCCACTTCACACATTAATTTCCGCGCTTCACGTGTTATGGGTACGATTTTGTCGTTTTACAATAGCGAATATCGCTGATAAATATTGCTGGCCCACATTTTCGTGCGCTTTTGAAGGAACTTAGAGCGCTTTTCAAAAATAGATAAAAACGCATCGAGCGCTTTTGATGAAACATCGAGCGCTTTTGAAGGAACATCGAGCGCTTTTCAAAAATTATGGGCACTTTTCATGAAATTAAAAAAAAATGGAAAATCACATTATGGAGCGTTTTTCACAAATTATCGGGCGTTTTTCATTGATTTGTAAAATCTTCAATTTTTATTTTTTTGAGAAAAGTCAAAAACTCCCGGGAGTTTTTCCTCATGGAGAGTTATTGATATTCATGGAGAGATATTGAGGCTCATGGAGAGATATTGGTGAAGTGGGGCCCATTTTTATTGTATTTTAATAAAACGGGCATTTTTTGAATGTGTATTTTCAAAATGGGTATATTTTAAATCTATATTTTCAAAATGGGTATTTATAGATTTGGCCCTTCTTTTTAATTGTAAATTTGCAATTGATACCTTTCTTCCCCTTGTTGATGATGAAATTAATGATATTTTATTACATGCTATGTATAAAAAAAATATTCTAAAAGCCGATCGAAGCAATGACTGGGTCCATTTTTATCGGGCTGGGCCGAGATTTATTTGGCCCGTTTATTAAAAATCACTTAGGCCCGTGGGCCTAACTTGTTCATATTATTGTTTTTGAAGAGTACTTAAAAATATTCAATTTGGTAATTAACATATACGGAGTACTAAATAAACAAACAGACAATATATGTACAACTTTATGAAATATGATCATCACAATTATTATGTTTTATTCCAGTATTTTCCGATTCTGGAAAGGCCCACAGTCATCCATGTGCATTACTTTCTCTTAATATTTTGATGCTGAAATATCGTTGAATTATTTGCTCAACTATAATTGTTTTCTATATAGATAAAAATGTTTTTTTCTTCCTACAACCGTCCAAATTTGTATCACATGTCTAATGCAGAATAGTGCTATTGATGGAGTGTTCCACTATACATGCTGCAAAAATCTAAATATAAATCACACAAAAAAAAAAAATCTTTATTCTAAAGGTAAAAAAACTAACCTAAGATTTTTTTAAAACTATTGTATTATATGCGAATAAAAGTAACATGTTGATGTGTTTTACAAGGAAGAAGTCTTTATTGACAGAGAGATAACTTAGAATAATCAGTCACCATTTTCAAATTGTTAAGCATTCCATTTATAAAATTATATTAATATTAGAATCCCATATTTTTTGTGCAATCAAAGGCTTAATTTCACACACAAATTTAATATTAGTCCCACTTCAAAACATCAAAGTCTTCACTGCACTCTTCATTCCTCAAAAATTGAATCCATGAATTAACACAAATTCCTATAAGAAGTTCCCATCCACTACAACATTATCAAATACAATCTTCTTCATTTTCTCATGAAGATCAAATATTAAAAACTGCATTTCTTCATGATCTTCATGAAATCTATCTCCCACAACAAAAACATGAAACTTACTTCCAACTTCAATCCAGCTACAACCAGGCTGTTTCTTCATCCCCTCCTCCTTCATCCTCTCCTTCACCATTTCAGCCTCCGTCTTCTTCCCTCGAGCACTGTATAAACTAGATACGAGCGCATAACTCCCAGCATTTCTTCGTTCCACGTCCAAGAGTTTCTCTGCAGCCTTCTTTCCTATATCATCATTTCCATGAATATTACATCCCGAGAGAAGTGTGCACCAACTATCTATACTTGCTTTCGATTGAAGCTTCGTTTTAATAAGCTCAAACGCCTCTTCTACCCTTCCAGCTCGACTGTAGAGATCGATTATGCATGTATAATGCTCTTCCCTCACTTTTATAGACTTGTTTTTCAGTAGCATTTCAAAGTGACTCACTCCTTCATTCACTAAACCAGCATGGCTACAAGCAGAGAGCAAACCTATGTAAGTGACGTCATTTGCCTTGAAACCCTTTCTCTGCATTTCCTCTAACACTGAAATCGCCTCTCTTCCATTTCCATGGTGAGCGTAGGCAGAAATCATTGAATTCCAGCACACCGAGTCTCTGCATTGCCCCAAGCCATGATCAAACACTTTTCTAGCCATCACCACTTCTCCACATTTCGAATACATGTTTATAAGTGACGATATCACAAACTCGCTTTCTTGATAGATAGTCTTGCTTATCACTTGATGAACTTGCATCCCTTCGACTAAACAACCTAAGTCACTACAGGCTCCTGAAACACTTGCGAATGTCCCCTCGTTAGGACTCACTCCTCGACTCCTCGTCATCATGTAAAATGTCCTCAAAGCTTCTTCGCTTCTGCCATTTCGCGTAAACCCACTTATCACAGCAGTCCAAGAAACCACATTCTTGCATGGCATCTCATCAAACAATCTCTTCGCCTTCTCCACCTCACCATTCTGCATAAAACCAGAAATCATCGTGTTCCAAGATACAACACTTCGCTCAGGCATCTTATCAAAGAATAAACTAGCTTCATCGATCATCCCATTTCTTGCTAATCCTGCGATCAAAATGTTCCAAGAAATCACATTTCTTACAGACACAGGCATCCGATCGAAGATCCCCCTTGCCTCATCTATCCTTCCACAGCTCACCAATCCAGAGATCATAGTGTTCCAAGAAACAATGTTCCTCTCTCTCATCCTCTCGAAAAGCAGCATCGCCTGCTTAATGTTGCCACTTCGGACATACCCTTCAATCATAGTATTCCAAACCACCACATTCTTATCAGGCATTTTATCGAATAGCTTCTCTGCTTCAGCTACTCTCTTCGTTTTCAAAAGCCCAGATATCATAGCCGTCCAAGTAACGCAATTTTTCTCAGCATCACCTCTTTCAAAGAGCTCCCGCGCTTCCTTAATCATACCGCACTTCATGTATCCCGAAATCAGAGCCGTCCACGTAATCACATCGCGTTCACGCAGTTCCTCAAACAGTTCGCGAGCTTTACACATCTTGCCCTCTTCGCATAGACGGGTGATCACGCTATTTGCCCTAGCTACGTCTTGTTTGAGCGAGTAATCCCGTCTCGGCATCGAACGTTCCAACACAGTTTCAGCTCGAATCATCGAGTGATACGATTTCATCAAAGGATCATCGTAGAGCTCGAAGTGAGCAGATTTGACATCACGCCAGAATTTTCTCGACGATCGAACAGAAGTGAGCAGCTCCGTTGCCGTTGAGATTCGTCGACACATTCTGAACCTTCTACGCAGCGAAAGCGAATGAAACAAGCCCAGATTTTGATGTGTTCTCATGCTGCAACTGCAAGCAGCTGATGCCATTGCAAATCGCTCGCAGCGAACTCATCAGAGGCCTTTCCTAAATTCCGCATCCCAAATTTTGACATTGTAGTGCTAAATTTTACCTACTTCATTTTCAATCAAGAAATTGAACTCGATCGCCTCGAGAATCAAAGAAGTTGAAGAAGAATATAGTCCCTCCACACTCCAATCTCTTAAGAAATTCAAAAATAAATAAAATATATATGTCGTGTTTTTGGGCCGAATTACGGGCCTAACGTTGGGCTTTAATTTTCTTTTTGGGCCCAACTTAATCTTAGGCTTTATTTTTTTCATCGGGCCCAATCCATCGTGATACCCCTCCCTCCATCTCTCTCTCTGTTCTCTCTTCTCTCTCTCTCTCTCTCTCTCTCTCGCCCAATCCACCACAGTCTCTTGTTTCTCTCTCCAGCTGCAGCTTCGGAGTCGTCGTCTTCCGTGATATCTCTGTCTAGCGCTGCACTCCTTTATAAACTCATGGTCTATCCCAATTCCTTCTGCACTTGCTCCATTTTTTCCCGTTGAAAGCACCGAAATTGCTTCAATTTGACCGCTGTTTTGGGGGGTTTCGGATAGGAAAAGGACTGGGACTTGGAGGAAGAATCAATGCATTGATATGAAGTCTGAAGATTATTATTCCGCCTCCAGTGAGTTTTTCCTCCCACATTTTCGCAGAACGAATGGGTCTCGATTCGATGTTTTTAGTAATTATTACTTTTTGGTGTTAGCGTTTCATGGTGGAAGAAGAAGGTTGCATATTAGGGCAGTTTTCTGATAAAATCCCAAAATTTTCACTGTTCTTAGCTATATTTGATGACGAACCTTCAATTTTGCTGGAAAAGGGTATTTCTTTACGTAGCTAGCTGAAGCTTTGCAATGAAAACAATGCCTTTGCAGTTTATAATATATATTATGCAGTTGCTGGTTTTGTTTTTTTGAGTATTTTCTCTCATCAGTTATCTCAAATTCTCCATTTTAATTATTTCAGCTATTTGTACTATATGGTTATACATGGTTATATATGATCAACTAGTCTTGCATATTATGTGCTCATGATCCGAGTGAACTTACACAATGGCTCAATGGGCCGCTTTAGGGTTATCTTGAGCATTTCTTATTTTTGTGTCTTCAGTTCTTAGCTCGTTAGCCTGCAAAGAAGCTGAAATTTGCAAATATAGCATGCTAAAATCAAGATTATGGCATATATGAGAGATAATATTGACAGGGCATTATTAAGTAAATGTTGGCTTTGAAACAATGAAACCCATTGGTTATATATCACAGAAGCTCTTTAATTTCGGAAGAGAAAGATTTTGTGGCGATAGAGTTTGGACCTTTATATCTTTTAAGCATCACATTTTCTGAGCGCTTCATTTTGAATAGATGTTTGTGATGACAGATGGGATGCGGGCTTTTCTACTGCGCATATAGGGTCTGATTCTGCTACATGATTCTTTTGTAAAGATCACAGAAGTTATAGCTTCGGAAAAGTTAGATATGCAAGTCATAGAATGAGTGGCTGTTGTTACAATATTTAGCGGCTTAGCGCTGACAATGCTACAACCAATGAGGTCAAATGCAGTAGTTTCCCCAGAAAGGATCTGATTTAGTATAATGGATCAGCACAGAAAAGATCTCTCTTTTGTTTAGAAGTAGTATGGCCTCAATTCATAGACGATACAGGAACATCACTCCGGCTTGTAATTTGACTGCAAAATTGTATCTAAATTGGTGCTTTTCGTCTTTGAAGTAGGCATTATTGTTTGTGGTCCAGTTTTCAAATGACTCCTAATTATCTCTGTTATGAAACTTTATATCGTCTGAGAAATATACTTATTATGATGTTTTTATGTTCAGACGTGTATAGTGTCCTCGGCTACAATTTTCATCTCTTTGAAGTCTTTAAGATGACTGAGTCTTCCGGGCGAGGAACCATATATTCAGGATTTCCTTTATACATTCAATGTTTTCTTCTGATTTCTAGTTGAATCATAGTGTTGAAATTCGAGATTATAACTGGAATCTAGGATACTTCTTTTCAATTTAAAAAAGTTAGCTGCTGTGAGATGCTATTTATGTTCACATGAATGAATGGGTACATTTACTCAGCCATCTCTTTGATTGTCTTTCTTCATTTTGGACAGATGTAGTAACTACTTACGGAAACGGGATGGATTATTATGCAACCAACCCTGGACCAATCAATGATTCCATTTTATATGATCAAGATAAGCATGTTTCAGCTGCCGTTTGGGAGGGACAGGTGCCATTACTCTGCCACTTCTCCTTTTCTGTTCTGTTTCCTAAAGCATTTATACCTTGTAATGCGCTAGATTTTAATGTTAATAGGAGAGAGGTGCACTACGATGCCATGAACATACTTCAAAGCTCGACCGTTGGCTACTTACTGAGAGACAAATTGAATTAGTGAAGAGGTCTGGTTTTGGCTATTTAAGATTGATCCCTGCAATCAGTCTTGATAATCCACTTATATCTGCTCTAGTGGAGAGATGGAGGAAAGAAACAAATACGTTTCACATGAATGTTGGAGAAATGACCATAACTCTCGAAGATGTTGCTTACTTGCTCGGACTTCGAATCGATGGTGAACCTGTTATAGGTGTAACTTATACTACCTGTGATTCAGTGTGTATTAAATATTTAGGTAAAGCGCCAGATACAGGGCATACGAGTGGTGGGATGGTGAAACTGAGCTGGCTAAAAGAAACATTTTCCGAATGTTCCGAAAATGCCTCAATCGAAGATGTTGAGCGCCACACCCGAGCTTATCTGCTATACCTTGTTGGAAGTACAATTTTTTCGACTACAACTGGCAATAAAGTGCCAGTTATGTATCTCCCGTTATTCGAGAATTTCGACGAAGCTGGGAAATATGCATGGGGTGCAGCTACATTATCCTTTTTATACAGGGCACTTGGTAATGCCTCCCTTAGATCGCAAAGCACTATTAGTGGCTGCTTGACACTGCTGCAGGTGAAGTAAAACCAACTTGTTTCAGATTTTTTTCTTTTTTCGTTTGCAGAAAAGATACTAATGCCCCTATCAACGCATAATGTCGCTACCAGGCAAACAATCCGACTATGGTATTTATTTTTTAAAAAATGGTCTAATTTTGCAGTGCTGGAGTTACTATCACCTGAATGTTGGTCGACCTAAGCTTCATCACGACCCCATCCATGAATGCTTTCCTTTTGTACTTAGATGGAAAGGGAAACATAGTGGTCCCACCTCAAATCGTGATGTAGTTTTCTATCGGAAAGCCTTGGATTCTCTTAAACCTACTGATGTGAGTTTGCTTTGGATATGTTATTACACAAACTTGCGTTTTTGCCTTATACCTTTCTTGAATTCACTCTGCTATTATTGTAGGTTGATTGGTGTCCTTATGCAAATATAAGCCATACTGTAATACCTGAGAGTATCTTAAATCAACTCATTCTTGGAAGATCGAAGACTATGTTGATTTGCTTTGATAAGGCAGAAAGACACCTTCCGGATCGCTGCCTAAGGCAGTTTGGGATGCATCAAACAGTTCCAGAAGCAGTGCAGAGATGGGAAAGGAAGACTCGTGGTGTTGATGGTGGCGTAGATCTATCTGGGAAGATGGAGGCAGAGCTCAACGAATGGGCAAATCGACGTTTCCATATTGTTGAGGCTGAGGAAGATTTGGATGAGGGTGAATACATGAACTGGTACTCCAGAATTACGCGGAGACTGGTAGGAAGGCCTATACCTATCTCATCGGAGTTTCAAAGAATGGTAAGCCTCTCCCCCTTACATTTCAAATGATCATTAGGGTAATGTAGAGTAAAATATCACTTTCTAGCCCAAAGTACGCCCATTTTTTCATGAACATTCCATACTTTCGATAATGACATCGTAGTAGTACCCAAGGTACTGACTTTGCATTCAAATCTTGGATAGGCCCACTTTCCCTATACTGAAAAGGAGCATACTTTTTGGCTATCAAAAGCGATATTTAGTCCTTTATACCATAATTTACTGATTGAGTATATTCGATATTTGTAAAACCAATCATCCTTACTGAACTCAGAGTGCTGCGCTGAGGGACATTGCACATGCAGCAGATACCCTCTCGACACATGGAATGGACGAACAACAAATACAATCCGTTACAAGAATCCGGTACATCGCCCACGAATGTCTACGGGACCATGGTTCCACCTCAGCTCTTCCCATTGACAACTCAGAAAATGAGGTTGCAAAGAAGATTCGAGGAAAGGAAAGAGTGAGAAGAAGAGGCACGAGTAAACGCAGAAGAAAAGATGATCCCGAGGAATTCTACGCTTCGAGCATGCATATCCAATTATATCACATCCCAAACGAGGTCGATCACGAACAAATGTGCCTTCCAGCGATCGCTGATCACACCTTTTCACCTACTCAGAGAATAGAGGGAGTGAGAGAGTATGCTGCTACTGATGAAGTTGAAGTTGAAGAAGTCGACGAAGATCAGCTTTCCCACGGGTCGGAGGAGAATCCGTGTGGGCCCATTGCCGGTGTTGGTGTTGTGCAGCAGCCCTCCCTAGGAACTAGTGAGGATGTCACTCTCCAGAATGATTTCACAGTCACTGCATAATTCAACACAGTTTGTTGAATGGAGTTCCAATATTTTGAGGTAATTGTTTTTCGCGCAAAATCTTGTGCTAGATCGCTTGAGATGAATGTTTTTTCGCACAAAACTCGCGTGAGACAGTTTGATACAATAGATCTCATGTAAACCTCTCTCGATCTATACAGGAAATTCGAACTCGTGATCTTTGGCCAACGACTGTGCAGAAGCTTCGAGCTAACTTGGAGATGGCAAGGCTGATCGAGTTTTTTTTTTTTTTTTTCGTATTTTTAATATCTTTTGGCCCTCAATTGTGTCCAGGTTTAGAACACCATGATAGGTATGCTGTAATTAATCAGATTTCAGTGAAAATTGTAGCTTTTTAATCAAATCTTTTTTCTCAATAGGAATGAAGAGATTGTTGGCTTGTCTTCTACAATGAGTTTGATTTGCAATCCTAGTAAAATTACAAAGGCTAAATTATTAAAGGTTTGATGTTCTTAGTGCATAGTAAAAAAAACAGAAATTTAAACCCTATAGTTGGATTGATTTTCTTGAATCCATATACTATATATCTATGATTCAAGAAAGAAAATAAATAATAATAAAGTTAACTAACATAACTAACTATGAATCAATCTTTTATTCTGTCTCTCTCTCTCATCAACTTAAAAAGAACATCCTCGTATAAACAAAAAAAGAGAAAAGAAAACATTAACGTGAATCAATGGACGTGAAAAGCAGCGACGTTGGAGTTGGGGTTATTAAGCGAGTTGGCGTAATCGTCGGCGTCGAAGAGGCAATAGCCCAACACAAATCTCAACGCCTGCCACGTCATTCGCGCCATCCCAACTGCCGTATTCCACGTCATCGCCATCCCAAATCCAGCTTTTTCTTGTCGGGAATTTCGTCGAACAGCTTCCAGATACCAGCGACTCACAGTTCTTCACGATTTTTACTCAAATTTGGTTTTATTAGGCTTATTTTTATAGATATACATGACGTAACTTTCTAGGTAGAGACGGAAATTTTTTATTTTTACAAAACGACACTCCAATATTCTTTTTGTCCTTCTCGAACTCAAATTTCTTCTCCGTATAGATTTTTAGCCCCACGAATTCGATCGTGTAAAGGAGATTTTTAATGGTAATATTTTAGAGCTTGATGTCCAAATACCGACAAGAGTAATATAATGTTGTATAAATTTATAATAAGTGATTGTTCGAATTTTATATGTTTGGCCAAATTTTTTATATAGCATCTATGTCTACAATTTTTAAATACAATTGACTTTCTAACTAGTTTGTAGATTTTTTTATCATATTAAAAACTTAAAACTCTAAAAATTCATTTTAAAATCTACAACTATAAAAAGTCTCAAAACTAACTAAAAAGTCAACTACATATAAAAAACCTTAAAATAGAAAAAATGGAAAGATATTTATTATAAGCCCTGCAATAAAGGCCCAATGGGCCTATTCATAAGTCAATACGGTAATAATCTTAGGGGCCGTTTGGTTTGTGTAGGGAAAGGGAAAGGGAATAGGAAAGGGAAAGGAAATGAATGAAATGAGAATGATTTCATATTTTCCACTTCGTTTGGTTGGGACAGGAAAAGAAATCGTAATTCTATTATATATATTCATTTATATCTTAATAGCATAATATATTTTATAATAACATATATTTATAACTTTTAATATAATTTTATATTATTAAAATATGTCATATTATTATTATTATTAATTTCAGATTTTAAATAAATATAATATAAATATTATATATATAGTATATTAATTTAACATTATATTATATAGGTAACACAATATATATTTGCATGAATCGTCATTATTTAAATAATATAATATAATATTATTTAAAATAATGAAATAATATTTATTATTATTATTATTTTAAATAATAAAAATTGCATAAAATAACAATAGTATATTAATATGTAAATAATAACATACGCTTATAATTTTTAATATAATTTTATATTATTAAAATATGTCATATATTATAATTTCATATTATTATTATTATTATCATTATTATTATTATTATTATTATTAATTTCAGATTTTAATAAATATAATATAAATATTATATATATATATATATTAATTTAATATTATATTATATAAGTAACACAATATATGTTTGCATGAATCATCATTATTTAAATAATATAATATTATATTATTAAAATAATGTAATAATATTTATTATTATTATTATTATTATTATTATTTTAAATAATAAAAATCGCATAAAATAACAATATTATATTAATATGTAAATAATAACACATGCTTTATAATTTTTAATATAATTTTATATTATTAAATATGTCATATATTATAATTTCATATTATTATTATTATTATTATTACTTTATTATTATAATTATTATAATAATTATTATAAATATAATAAAATTGCATAAATAACAATATTATATTATTTTTAATATGTAAATAATAATTTATGTTTATATTATTAAAATATGTCATATATTATAATTTCATATTATTATTATTATTATTATTAATATAATATAAATATTATATATATAATATACTGATTATATTGAAATGAAATCTGAAACCTCAAGAGCGGGAAGAAATCTGAAATGAAATCTGAAACCTCAAGAGCGGGAAGAACAAATATAAATCCGCTTAATTTTATTTGCTCAAAAAAAAAAAAAAAAAGCTTAATTTCATGAACATGAGATTGAGCCCCAAATGAATAAGGGGCCGTTTATTTCGGGGTAATCAGGAAAGGGAAAGGGAATCAGAAGCTATGATTCCCTTTATTGATGTTTGGTTGCATATTTCAATCATTCCCTTTCCACCTTTTAAGGGAATGAATTACCCTATTCTCCTCTCTACTCATTCCCCCCTTCTACCCAAGGAATGAGATTCCATTTCATATTATTATTATTATTATCATATACAATTAAACATAATTTTTGAGAGAGAGCATAAGGGAAGGGAAAGGGAATCTCATTCCTTGGGTAGAAGGGGGGAATGAGTAGAGAGGAGAATAGGGTAATCCATTCCCTTAAAAGGTGGAAAGAGAATGATTGAAATATGCAACCAAACATCAACAAAGAGAATCATAACTTCTGATTCCCTTTCCCTTTCCTGATTACCCCGAAACAAACGGCCCCTTATTCATTTGGGGCTCAATCTCATGTTCATGAAATTAAGCGTATTTTTTTTTTTTTTTTGAGCAAATAAAATTAAGCGGATTTATGTTTGTTCTTCCCGCTCTTGAGGTTTCAGATTTCATTTCAAACAGCGTCCTCTCTCTCTCTCTCTCTCTCTCTCTCTCTCAATGGCTCCTGTTTTCATCTTCCCTCAAACTCTCACTTCCCTCGAAGAAGACGATGACTCCGACTGCCCACGCTTCACCGTTCAAAACCCATTTGCGGTTTCCTCCCTCAGGCAGCCGGAGCTGGAAGAATTCGTCAAAGGTTAGCAGTTCGCCCCCGGCAATTCCTCATACAACCTTCGAATTTTGAGCATAATTAGCTTGTTTCTTCTGCCTGCGTACAGGGGTTTCCTTCGATTTGTCCGACAAGGAGCTCTTCTGCGTGGAAGAGCAGGAAGTTTTCGACCGCGTGTATTCGTTGGTGAAGGGTTTCGCCGGCCTCAGCCCCGCTTGCAAGTTCAACTTGGCGGAGGCGTTGAGGTCCAATTTGAGTGTTCTGCTGCCTAATGTCGACTCGCTCTGTCGCTTGCGTGCGTCCCTTTCTCGGGACGAGGGGAATGGTGAGGGCGATGAGCAGTTGGCTGCTGATAGAGTGGCGTCGCATCGCAATGCGTTTAAGATTTACTCGTTTTTTCTTGTGCATATTTTGCTCATCGAGGAGTCAAGTGTGGGCTCTGCTAATAACGCAGCTAAAGTAAGTATTTCGATTTTATTTTGTCATCTATGTTTTGATTTAGTTTGGCTTTTCATATCGATGTTGTGAAGTTCGTATCTATAATTTGAGTAAACTAGTAAAAAGATCGGTGAAAATACTATGGTTCAACCCTTTTCTAGCGGGCCTTTTTCTGATAATTGGGCTATAGCTCTAACACTTTTTGAATGCAACATTTGGAAGTTACTGCCATCCTTTCAAGCATGAAATAAGCGCTAGTGTTTGGTTTCGAAGTTTACTGATTCTCTGAAAGGAAGTAACTGGTTTTACTTTCTGGTTGAGGGAGCTAGCATCTCTAATCTTGTTTCAATGATTTAGGGGATGGCTCCTGGTAGGAAGAAACCGTCAATTAATTCGTGGAATTGGAATGCTCAGAGAGGCCGAATAATGAATTTAATTGCAAACTCATTGGAAATCAACCTTTCATTGCTCTTTGGTTCATGCGACCCCGACGAAAATTACTTATCTTTCATTGTGAAGTAAGTGGAAAAGTAATTTGTTCTTTCTGATTCTTTAAGTTATCAAGTGATAATGACATCTGATGTGTAATATGGTTTGTTGTAGAAATGCTTTCTCGATGTTTGAGAATCCATCACTACTAAAAGATCCTGATGCAAAAGATGCTTTGTGCCGTATAATTGGGACTTGTGCTACTAAGTATCACTACACAACCCAATCATGTGCTTCCATAATGCACCTGATTCATAAATATGATTTTGTTGTTGCTCATTTGGCTGATGCTGTATCTGGAGCTGAAAAGAAATACACTGATGGAAGCCTGGCTACTGCCCTTATCCGGGAGATTGGGAGGATGAATCCAAAAGGCTATGTTAAAGACACTGTTGGGGCTGAAAATATTGGGCGGTTCCTTATAGAGTTAGCTGATCGATTGCCAAAGCTTCTTTCAACTAATATTGGCTTATTGGTGCCGCATTTTGGTGGAGAGTCTTACAAGATAAGGAACGCACTTGTTGGGGTGTTGGGAAAGTTAATTGCTAAGGCCTTTAATGATGTTGAAGGCGAAATGAATTCAAAATCTATACGTCTTAGAACAAAACAGGCTATGTTGGAAATCTTGTTGGAAAGGTGTCGTGATGTTTCAGCTTATACTAGGAGTCGAGTTCTTCAGGTCTGGTCTGAATTATGTGAGGAGCATTCTGTCTCAATTGGGTTGTGGAATGAGGTTGCAGCAGTGGCATCTGGAAGGTTAGAAGATAAGAGCGCATTAGTCAGGAAATCAGCACTTAATTTGCTTATCATAATGCTGCAGCACAATCCTTTTGGACCTCAACTTCGAGCTGCTTCTTTTGAGGCGACTTTAGAACAATACAAAAAGAAATTAAATGAGCTCTTACCAAAATGTTCCCCTGAAAAATCAGATAAGCTGTCCTCAGATAATGATGTCTCTGGTGGAGATAGTGGGCTTGAAAATGAAGAAATTGAAGAAGAATCCAAAAATCAGGATAGTTTGACTGATAGTTGCATACCTGAAGGGAGAGATGTGACGGTGCAGGTGGATAATTCTGTACCTGATATTGGGAATGTGGAACAAACCCGAGCCTTGGTTGCTTCACTGGAGGCTGGCTTGAGATTCTCAACATGTATTTCTTCCGTCATGCCTACCCTTGTTCAATTAATGGCTTCATCATCTTCAAGTGATGCTGAAAATACTATTCTTTTGCTTATGAGATGTAGACAATTTCAAATTGATGGATCAGAAGATTGTCTTCGCAAGATGCTGCCATTGGTAATTCCTCATCACGGTCATGTGTATGATTTATGAAACGTAATATAGTTTTTATTCTTCCCTTATACCCCCTTCCTCCTCTTGCCAATCTTTACGTAAGCATTTGTTCTGAAATCCCTCATTTAGGAACTTGACATGTCATTCTCCTTGATGTCGACAGGTATTTTCTCAAGACAAATCAATATATGAGGCTGTTGAGAATGCTTTCATCACAATATATATACGAAAGAATCCAGTTGAAACGGCTAAGAATCTTGTATCTCTTGCCATAGATTCAAATATTGGTGATCTTGCAGCTTTGGAGTTTGTCCTTGGTGCTCTGGTATCTAAAGGTGACATAACCACAAGCATGGTAAGCGCCTTTCCTTGAAAATTTCTACTGAGCACTGTAGAGTAAGATAATTGTTGGATGAACTTTTAGGTCCATACTTTGTTATTTGATATTTTCCTTGATTCATCTCTCTAAGGAGTTTTATTTTCTGGCGACTGTTTCTTTTATCCAGTTATCAGCACTTTGGGATTTCTTTTGTTTCAATATTGATGGAACTACTGCCCAGCAAAGTCGTGGTGCTTTATCAGTCTTGTGCATGGCTGCAAAAGCTTCACCCTCTATTCTTAGCTCTCACCTTCAAGACATTGTTGACATTGGGTTTGGTCGTTGGGCCAAAGTGGAACCACTGCTTGCTAGGACAGCATGCGCTGCACTACAGAGGCTGTCTGAAGAAGATAAGAAGAAGCTATTGTCGACTAATGGAAATCGTGTGTTAGGTATTCTAGAATATTTAATTTCTGGATTTGCGATTCCCCAAAATATTTGGTATGCTGCTGCAGATAGAGCAATAGCTGCTCTGTACAGTATTCATCCAACCCCTGAAGCTATAGCGGCGGATCTGGTAAAGAAATCCCTCAAGTCTGTTTTTGAGTCAACAGAAGGAAGTGAATTGCAAGCTGATATGGATTCTGGCAGCTCCAACGTCTTTACCTCTGTTCAAGTTGCAAAGCTTAGCAGATACCTATTTGTTGTTAGTCATATTGCCATGAACCAATTGGTTTATATTGAATCTAGTCTTCGGAAAATTCAGAAAGCAAAAGCCAAGAAAGAGAAAATGGATGCTGAGAACAAGAAACAGGACGTTGATACAGAATCTGATGCACAAAAGGTAACTAGGTTGGAATAGTAATGTGTCATGCTGACAATATTATTATAGTTCCCGTACTTTCAAACATTTAGGTCTTATTGAGCCGTTTATTTCTTTCAGGATGATGGAATCAACTCTGAATTAGGTCTTGCAGCTTCTGAGGATGCAATGCTCGATAGCCTCGGGGAAAGAGCTGAGAAGGAAATCATTTCTGGTGGCAGTGCTGGGAAGAACTTGATTGGGCACTGTGCACCTTTCTTGTCTAAATTGTGTAGAAACTTTAGTTTGATGCAGAAGGTGATTTCTTTGATAACATTTTCTTTCTTTTTCATATGTTGGAGAGGAAAAATGCTATATGCGTTGTTCCAACATCCATACCAGGCAGATGCTTCCAGCAAGCATCTGCAATGATGAAAATTTTCTAGTGTGAAAATACCTGTATACTTTTTTAACCATCTAATTGTCTTTAGGCAAATAATTATCTGTTCAATTTAACTTATTCTGAAGTAGCTGATCTTATTCTTTCATGCCCAAATTTATAAGGTGAAACTGATGTAACCTCTCCTTCCCTTTCAGTATCCTACTCTGCAGACATCTGGAATGCTTGCTTTATGCCATTTGATGATAATTGATGCTGAGTTCTGGTAAGAAAATGCAGAATGATCATTTACTTGTCTCGTGTCCAAATACAATGTGTACTTTTAGCCATCTCATCTTGTTTACTTTTTAGTGAGTCAAATCTCCAGCTACTTTTCACTGTTGTGGAGAATGCACCATCAGACGTTGTCCGTTCAAATTGCACCATAGCACTTGGTGATCTAGCAGTCCGTTTTCCTAATCTATTAGAGCCATGGACGGAAAATATGTATGCACGCCTTAGGGATCAATCAGTCTCTGTCAGAAAGAATGCTGTGTTGGTTCTTTCTCACCTTATATTAAACGACATGATGAAGGTTTGAGGAGCTGTCTGATCTCTTCCTTTTTATTACCCTGTTAACTTGATGTGTGGTATTGATCTTTGATTATTTAATCTTCAAGGTGAAAGGCTACATCAATGAAATGGCCATGAGATTAGAAGATGAAGATGATAGAATCTCAAACTTAGCCAGACTATTTTTTCATGAGCTATCCAAAAAAGGTGAACCTATTCCCTGTAGCATATTTATGTATCCTTGGATGGGATTTTTTACTCACATCTGTATCTAAGCAATGGGGAATAATTTAATCGAATTTTCTTGTAGGAAGCAATCCTGTATATAATCTACTTCCAGATATCCTGGGAAAACTATCCGCCCAGAACTTGAATGGAGAATCTTTCTGCAATATTATGCAATTTCTGATTGGTTCCATCAAGAAGGTATAATGGGCAAAGTGTTACTTTCCAATTTGGAAGTGGATTCTCTTGTGTACATTTGCTGATCTACTGTACATTTTCAGGATAAACAAATGGAGGCTCTTGTTGAAAAGCTTTGCAATAGGTTTACCGGCGTCTCAGGTATGAATTATTCAACAATTGGCAATTATTCAAACTCTAATAGTCTAATGACCACAGAGTTCTGTCGTGTAAGTGTTCACGTATGAAATGAGGTTCTCTCTATGATGCTGTTTGACCAATAAACCTATCCAAAAAGGCTTTTATATTGCTGTTAGACCATGAATGCGATTGTCGCGTGGTAAATTTTGATGTTCTGAGAAACTTTTCATGCTGTATTAAGATAAACTTATCTGCTGTAACCTCCTTTTGATGCAGATGTCAAGCAGTGGGAATGTATTTCTTACTGCCTTTCTCAGCTAGCATTTACTGAGAAGAGCATGAAGAAGCTTATGGAGTCTTTCAAGTCTTATGAACATATCTTGTCCGAGGAGATAGTAATGGACCATTTCAGAAATATAATCAACAAGGTTCTGAATTTTGATGTGGCTCCACCTTCACTCACTCACTTTCTTATGAGCCCTTTAACTGAAAAAAATTCATAATCCAATATTCTCCCAGGGGAAGAAATTTGCCAAACCTGAACTCAAGACGATCATCGAAGAGTTTGAGGAAAAGATTGATAAGTACCATAATGAAAAGAAGGAGCAAGCACTTGCCGAAAAGAATGCACAAGCGCATCAGCAAAAGGTTAAAAACATAGCAAGCTTTGTGGCAGCAAAGAAGGAAGCAGAGGAAAGTGGAAGTTCTGAAATCACTGAAGGTACTATTTATGCCAAAAAGTTTTTGTTATGCTGTTTCATTGGAAGTGTTTTGTTTTGATCTCTCTTCTGTTACGCAATAGATGAAGCAGAAACTGATAACTCCGAGGAGGATACTGAAGTCTTGGATACGGAATCAAGAGCAACCAAATCAGGAATGCCAGAACCTGATAATTCCGAGGAGGATACTAAAGTCTTGCATAAGAAATCAAGAGCAACCAAATCAAGAACACCAGAAACTAATAATTCCGAGGAGGATACTGAAGTCTTGCATACGAAATCAAGAGCAACCAACTCAGGAACTCCAGAAACTGATAATTCCGAGGAGGATACTGAAGTCTTACTCAAGAAATCAAGAGCAACCAAATCAAGAACACCAGAAACTAATAATTCCGAGGAGGATACTGAAGTCTCGGATATGAAATCAAGAGCAACCAGATCAAGAACGTGTTCAGAAGCTTCTAGTGAGATGACGGAGTTGGAATTGGATGACGATGAAGTCCAATCACCTTGTATTCCTTCCCAAAGAGGTTATACAGGCTTAGAACTCTTCTATTAGCTCTATTTAAGGTCCACTACTGATATATCTAAAAACAATTCGCTACTCGCAGGTGCTTCTAAATCCAGTTTGAAGAAAAGCAGTACAACATCTCAAAATACTTATCCCGACACCTCGACTAGAAAAACCACAAGGTCGAAACGAAGGTATCTCACTCTCTTGCACTCTCCCTCCTCCACCTTGTATGCATGAATTTGCAGTTAACTTCATTCTTGGCTGTACTTTGTTCTGTAAGCATTCTATTAATGATGCATGATCCAGGAACTTGTCTGATTTCATAATATCTCTTATTAATCTAGAATCTACTTCTCTGAGAATCATATAACTCAGATTTATATTCATAGTTATCTTTGAACTCAATTAGAGAAGCTATCTCTGCATGCAAGAGAATGACAGTATTTCTAAGCAGTCCCAATTTTTCCTTGTTTATTAGTATATCTTTGGTCATCTTTTAAAGGGCAAATCACTAAACAGAAATTGTTGATAATTGCAGGTGATTCTGAGACGATGATTCTGGGCATGTTTTAAGTTGACAGAAGTGTAGAGAAATTGTGAATTTGTTGTATGTATTCCTTTTTGTATGAAATATGTTTTGTCTACTATGTATTACTTCCGTCCATGGCAAACGGACACATTTTCTATTTTTATCCGTCCATAAAAATAGACACCTTCCATTTTAGGGCATAGGACCTCATATGAAAAATCATTTTGGGCCCACACTTATATACTACTTTAATAATGCATTACTTTAATATTTTATCATTCAAAATATTAAAACTCGTGTTTAAAATATTAGGGCCTATATATCATGTATGGAGGTAGTATTTATTAGATATTAATGCAACGATAACAGTATAAAATTATATACTAGTAACAAGATAAATAAGTAATTCATTAGACACGAATTAAATTATTTTGTTCATGGCAAAAATTTTCTTTATTACAAAAAGAGCAAATCTATCCAGCAAACTGAGCCGAATCATCTTCTTAATAACGATGATCAAATTAGTCATAAATTGACAAGAAGAATGAAAATTTAAAGAAACAAATAAAAAAAAAAAAAGATAACATGTAGCGTATTAAAATCGAGGCCCCTTTGCTTTGTTACTGCATATTGACTAAATATATAGATACAAAACAAGCCTTCGCTTGCAAAGTCTTCCCAATTTAATCTACAAACTTGGACTTGGGTCAATTCTCTAGAGAACATTAACAAAATGTATCTTTCTACC
Organism: Mentha longifolia; assembly: GCA_001642375.2. Lineage (NCBI taxonomy): Eukaryota > Viridiplantae > Streptophyta > Magnoliopsida > Lamiales > Lamiaceae > Mentha > Mentha longifolia. The sequence goes on from CM038112.1 coordinate 1,872,922, forward strand.
CAATATATAAAGCATTAGCATTCTGTAATTCTAAAAAACTATTTACATGAATAAAACTCTATCCATACCATGCAATCATGTCCTGCAACTGCAAAAAAACAAGAAAAACAAAGAATTTAGATCATCTGAGAGAAGGCATGAACATGAAGAGGCGACGATACTGCAAGTTTATGAGGAAAACCTTTTTCTAGAATTTCTTCAGTTAGTGCCAAAACCTTCGTAATTAAAGCCCTCCGACATATTCTCTAACCTCCTAAAATCTGCTCGCAGTTAAACCGAAATATTAACAATGAATCAAACCTTCCAAAGGAAATATGTGAATTTCAACACCTTACCTTGGTCTTCTACCCTAACATGAGGGTGGGGGTCCAAGAAGTTCGTATCCGTTCCCAGGAATGGGGATCTAGAATAGCTCTCAAGTATATCTGAAGATATAATGTTCAACATTTACATCATAACAAGTAAAACAAACTGCTCAGCTATGTGTGTGTGTGTGTGTGTGTGTGTGACAGAGAGAGAAGAGGACCAACCAGTACTATTGGAATAATCAGCTGTCAAGTCTGATAAACTGAAGTTTCGAGTCATCTGTTCCACCCCGAATGAGTTCATCTCTGTCTCTAACATTGACTCATTGAATGACTGTGAGCACGATTCTCCACCATTAAATGGAGAAATCGATGTTTCACTAAGTACATTATGAGCTTCTATCTGGCTATTGTCTGGACCAAACATAACTGGGGGATTCCCTGCATAGACGCTTTCAGTTTTGATAGTTCTCCCGTTATATCCTTGCATTATTCCTGCATTCGAGTTCTGAACCATTGGTATGTGTGGAGGAAAATCCATCCTTCCACCATGACTAGGCATGTTGCCTGCAACTTGCATACGTTGTTGAAGCGAGTAATTTCCATTAGTGTAGCCATTAGGTACAACATTAGCGACTGGGTACATGTTTTCTGCCTTAATAGATGGTGTATGAGGCTGTGGGTCTCTGTAAGCTGAGTTCCTGTGCACTGTCAAAACAATTAACAAGAAATATTACTTTTCAAGTCTTATTTCGGTGAATGTAAATGGGACTTCTCTACGATCAACTACTTCAGACATATTGAAAAGCAAGCTTACTTGAATGAGTCTGAGAACCATTGGATAGAGGTGTGAAAGAAGCTTCAGACTGGCTCATCTGACTCATTAGCTCGACCTGTCTCTCAAGCAACTGATTGAACCGCAATATTTGGTCCTTCACTACCAGCCTCATGTTATATGCCCTGAAAAATTCCTGATTTTCTGCTTCAAGTTTTTGCCACACTGAAAAGTTGCCAAGTTGTTATTCTATTGTTTCGTACAATTGTATGTAAAGCAGTTATCAAGGACGTGATAAACAAATCAAGCCTGCATAAAACTAAGCATGCTGAACAATTGGTGCATGTACTTCTACAAAGTCATGTAGCTACAATTGGTGCATGTACTTATAATAGTATTTCAGTTGTGGGAATGTGAATCTTAACAGTGATGATCGCTGTACTTGAGGAAAGAAAACGAAGACAGACGAAGAAAGGAGATTTACCAAGTTCTGTAAAACCAGGCTCAATTTTTGCCTGATGGAACAGTGTATTCACAACTTCCCTCTGGGTCATGTAAAGCTGAAGACATCTTTCAATAAGATTTTGAACCTGATACCGGAGAAGCACGAGGTTTAGTAATAATATCACAAAATACTTGTAAGAAAGTGGGAATGGGAACAAGCGAACATCATTCAAGTTTGCTCAAAATGCTAAGATTGCATTATCTCTCACCAATTACTTTGCAGCTTCCACTTTGTGATATCACATATAATCATTATTATAAATTATAATAATCCAACAAGTAGGTCATATGCTTACACAGCACTAATTTCTCTGGCATAAAAGCTTCGGATGATTAACTCGCAAGATAGGACAACTAGAGTACATGAATTGCTACTTGCAATTGCAACAGTCTCAAACAGCTCCCTATGCTTTTGCTTCAAAATGTTGAGAAGGTACCCAGTGAAATACGTGTCGAAAACTTATAGCAAATCGTCAGGTATCACATAGGTGCAACTAAAATTATGAAATTTTTTCGTTCTTGTATATTATAAGCTAATATGAAATGGATGTGAGCTCCACTTAAACCATCAGTCTAGATGCATTCATCTTGCAGTATGCTTCTATAGGAAAGAAAAAAAAATGGAGCTGAAGTCATTGGGACTTGAGGAGGAATCTTAACATATCATGCTGTTATCTTAAAATATCATGCTGTTTCCCAATAAATAAATTCAGTTCAATTATCATCTTCGTCATTGTCCTAAGAAAGAGACCCGATATCAAATACACAGCAAACCAAAAATTAAGAATCTGAAAGAGATCAAGCCGAAAAACCTACCAACTGTATATCCTGTAGGGAGACTTTTCTAGCTTCTCCATTCGACATCTTGAAATCACCCCAAGTAGAAAACTATATTTTAGCAGGTCAAATTTAACATGTCAAAACTGGATGACAAAAAATGACACCTCGGATGTTTCTTGCACTCACTCTAACCTGAAAATTTTCACAAACCAAGAAATTTTGTTAGCGCGACTACTACCCCAAACAGCATTAAAACAGCCGGTATAGTTATCAATATTAATGCATATCTATGCTACGATCAAGAAAAGAACGGAATCCGATTACATGAATCCTATGCAAACATGTCGAGCAATATCCCTTTTCCGTCTCTCAACGGCATCAACATTAAATTCTAATGCTAACGGGACAAAATATCATTATCATAGAAAAAACAAAGCCAAGCTTATTTATCAATATTCTCAAAACAATGTTTCTTTCTCTCCACTTGATCTCCAAACTCTTCCTACATAGTTCATACTGCATTTTCAACAAACACACAACATTCGCCCTATTCCCTAAATAATCAATCATATTGAGGAAAGGGGAAACATTCCTTCAACCACATTTTATCTTAACCTCTTCCTCCCCATCAAAAAGTGAAACGAATTCAGTAAAGCTTTGCAGCAAACACTTCACATGCATATCTAATCACATCATAAGACAGAAAAATTCCAGAAAAAAGTTTATTCCAACCAAACAAATCCACACATCATAACCACAAACAAAAAACACCAAATAAACATAAACTTCAAATAAAAAAGAATCTACGGCAGTCCTTCAAACACAAACACGATCACGCTTCAAATCAAACTAGCAACCAGCACCGATAAAAACAGCGCCGCAAATGGAAAGATCGCGCCATAATAGAGGAGGTGGACATGCAATTGCACATGAACGTTAAATGAAGCGAAAAAAAAAAAAACGAAAAACCCTCGCGCAAAATCAATAATATCTCGAGAATTAATTAAACCTATTTCACCTGAAATCTGTTCCCTCTCTCTTCTCTCTCTTGACTGCGTTCCTTTTGCTGTTGCGAAATTAAAGAGCGAGAGAATATTTTTTGGAGAGAGATAAAGTGATGGAATGGGCCGCTAATTCAATATTTTTCTTTATTCCAGAGAAATATTCCCCGCTGCCAGTACGCGGTACAACCGCTGATGCGCGAGGTACAGCGCCACGGTCAAGGCGAAATCGAATTTTGTGATCTCCACTCCGCGTACAACTCTTTATGAGATATGTACAAACTTTTATGATGGTCGTTTCGAAAAACTTGCTTCTGTGGGCCCCGCCTCGCCGCAGTGGCTCACGGTTGTCTGGAACGCTGCGCTGCACTCGATTCCAACCCTTATTGATGCGGAAAAAAAGGTCAATTAAGTGTTTTCGGTAATTTTTATTACTACTAAAAGCAAAAAATAAATAAATATTTAGTGGATTTTATTTTTTGGATACATTTAGAAGGGAAATTTTAATTAATTTGTTCAGTAAATTAAGTGTATAAATTCACCTTTAATTAATAAATAAGTTTTTGAGTATAAAATTATCAATCCAATAATTTTGTGAACTTTCATTGATATCAAATTTTTATCATTTCACTTCTCGGTCATAAATCAATAAATGAATTTATCTGCTAAATAAATGAAATTGATTAAATGAACATCACTAGTATTGAATTATTTTTCCTCTACTTAGTAAATGGCATTGACTTACTCAAGAAGATTGCAAATGATTGGACAGCTCATATTTAAGATCAAATATTTTTATAAATAATTTAAAAAGTACTCCCTCTGTTTTCTCTGATTTGACCACATTTACTTTTTTGGGATGTTTTCTCTGATTTTGGCCACTTTTCAAAAATAACATAAAATAACTCTTATTCTACATTCATTAAAGAGATACGGACCACAATAATACACATAAAATTACATTTTCTTAAACTTGTGCCAAAAAAAAATGGGTCAATTCAGAAAAAAACGGAGGGAGTACTATCATTGTCATGTTATATCATTTTCATTTTATTATTTTATATCTCACAAAAATATTTAAGTAATGAGATTAATATAACAAGACAGAGGCAATATCATTTTTTTTCTAAAAAGAGGCTAAGTATATAGTAAAAGCCAGTAAACATATACATTTGATTTTAAAAAAAAAATCATGATCGTAGCAATATATAATATAATCCTAAACTATAAATAAGTTTGTAATCATCTTTGAATGATATTATAATAATTTGGGCTGTGGCAACGGTTCCAATTATAAGTGATATTTATTCAGGAGAATAATATTTTAAAATTTAAAAGATATCCATTTTTATGAGTAATAAAATGTAAGCAAACTAGCATACTTCCACGATCAAATATGGGCCCTGTCGGCCCAAAATAATATTGCAATATCCGTTATATGTTGGGTTGCAATTAAATGAATTTATTTTACACTTTTATATTTTATTTAAATAATTATTTATTTTCCTACATCCTTTTTTTTTTATTTTGGCATGCATATACATATATTGAAATAAAATAATAAAAAAAAAACCTTCTGAAATGAAATCACAAATTTTTCAAACTATAAATGATTATCCAATGATTTCAGCACCATGAATATAGATACTCTCATATTAATACACTATTGTTTTTTTTTTTTTTTCACTACTTTTAGTTACATTTTCTCTACATAGTTATTATACATGCATAAAGAAGCATATTAATTACCCACAGAGAGGGTGGAAAGCCTAACAATTTTTTAATAATATTCATACAACTATTTCTAATTGGCTGTGAGTTGGCCTCTTCATCCACTCAAAAGCCAACCCAAATTTATCAGATAATAATAACAACAAAAGAAATTAGGTGAAACAGAATCAAGTCCCAGAAAAAACTCACAAAATCATAAAAAATTAAAAAGCACACATATATGTATACATTTTTAATATTATAGTACCGTCCCTAAATTAGCAAAATACAAAATTGGGTGTGAATTTCTTCTTACTTTGTCATTTGTATACAAATATTTTTCTCATCCTCACCCCTCATATTTCTCCCTGTACAATATCTCTCTTACAGTAGTATTAACCTCACCAAACCTAGAAAAGAAAAAAAAGAAAGAAAAAAGGATTTTTTTTATTATTATTTGAAAGATTAATTGGACAAAACAGTGAGGCCATTATTGAATCTGGGCCTTGTTCTGTCTGGTGATAGACCTTCCTCCATAGACTTCCTTTTACTATTGGATTGTGCTGTTTGCTGTAGCTGTGATTGTGCTGTTTCTATTTCTGATAATATTATTATTTCTTGATTTTCTTGATTTTCCTGGTTTTCTGGCTTTTGACTTTCTTTGCCTTTGGTTTTCATGATGTGGGGCTTCAGCTTATTTACATCTGTGATTTTCACTGGCTTCAGAAAGAACTCCTCAGCACCTTCTTCCAAGCATCTGTAATCAATGATTTTCAAATCTTAATTAATAAGGATCAATACATTATTTTAAGGAATTATGATTTAATTTTATTTTATTTTGGTTTTTTTTACCTGTTGATTCTTGAGGGGACATTCTCAGAGGACATGATCACCACTGGTATATCTCTCAGAACTGAAGATTCCTGGCAATTAAAAGGGCGGAAAGGTGAATTAGTGATGAACAAAGGTAGATTTTTTTTATTTTTATTTTTTAAATGAGATCTAGATATGGGAATTTGTTGAAAGTAGGTTGAAGCAGATATGAAAATGAAGACTATAATGAGATAAAAAAAATAAAAATAAAAATAGGATGGGAGCATGCGAAAGTAGTAAATGTCCCATCAACATCTCACTACATGAAAATTAGGTGGGAGGAAAGATTTTGCAAAGATTCACATTGATCAAAATTGAATGGCAAGAAAGTGACTTCTTTAGGACATATCAAATCCAATGTAACCTCAGATCTAACAAAATCTTGTCAGAAGCATATTTTTTCCGGAAAAGAAATTAACCTCTCATTTTTTTCTTTTATTTTTTTTATTTAATGGGGTTTTCTTGATTTATCTTTTTTATGAGAAAGGGGTTATTCTGGAAAGGTAAAATGTCCAAGAATTACACAAATAAAGACAGGCAAATCACAAGGAACTGAGAGATGGCAAAAGTGAAAAATAGAAACTGAGAAAAAAAAAATTAACATACCTTAATTTTCTTGAGCAAATCATAGCCTGTCATCCCTGGCATACAGTAGTCTGTTATAACAAGATTCACTTCCACCTCCTGTAATAATAAAACCACAATATTAGATTCAATTGTAATGCAAGACTATTATTGATCACAATATGGAGAAAGAGAGAGAGCATACATGATGATTTTTGGGACAGAAAAAGGCTTCTTCAGAACTTCCTTCATGCCAGCCAAGAAATTCAAGAGCTTTGGTACCAGAATCAACAGTAGTAACTGCCACAAGAAAAATGCAAAAACACCCACAAAGAAATAAGCAAACAAATAATCAAAAAATCAAACATTTTCAAGAAACAAAATCAATCGAATGAAAAAAGAAAAAAGTAGTACCTTGATAAGAAGAAGTCTTGAGAAGCCTCTCAATAAGTTTCCTATCAATCAAGCTGTCATCAACAGCTAAAACATGAAACTGAGCTTCTGCTGCAGCCATGCCCATTGAAAAAAATTCAAGAAATGAAAATGGAGCTAAGAAGAAGAAGAAAAAGAGGGGGGAATGATGGGAGGAAAAAGTTTGGTTCTTTTTCTCTATAGTGGGAAGAAGACTTTGTTTACTTTGTTTTAGGCAACAGTTAAGGAAGAGAAATAAATGAAGATGATGAGTTATGTAATGAAATTGAAGTCCCACCAAAATCCACAATCCACAAAGCAAGATCTGACCAAAGATTTTCTCCCAAAGATTTGCCTCAATTTTTATTTTATTTTTTTCAACTTGGGATTTTGAATTACAAGGCAAGCAATGCTAATACTATTAGCTAACAAGGAATAAAGAATGAGAGAGAAGTAGTGAATCTTGAAGATGGCATTGGAGTAATGAAGATGATATTCTTGGATGAGAGGAAAAATATAGAATAAGAAAAATTTTGAGGGAGTTTTATTGGGATTCAAAGGCTGTGGGTCCCACCAAAATCCTCCCAAGAGATACAGGTGATGTCAGCATAGGTTCTTTTTTTTCTTTGTTTTTTTTTTCTTTGTTTTTTTTTTTCTTTGTTTTTTTTTTTTTTTTCTTGGTGTGAAATCATGTGCTCTTTACCATATCTTGAGCAGGTGGGGAGAGGTGCAAAGAGAGGGCAATATCTTTGATTCCCTTTTAAGATTTGCTTCCCATGGCCATCCAATTGTGTGTGCCATGCATGTCTTTCTCCATCCTTCCTTTTTCATATTTATTTTTTTTTCCTTTTTTATTTGTCAAAAATGTGAATTTCACACATTTATATTCATCCATTTTCATTTTTTTTATTCTATTCAATCTGTGTTAAGGGTATTATATACGTAGTATTTCTTTCAAAAGAAAGTTGAATTATTCAGATTGATTAATATAGTATTTGGAAATATTTTCTTTTGTCAATAATAATCATAATGTGTTTATTTTAAATTTTAAGATGTGTTTAATACACTTATAAAATAAAATAAAAATATGAAAATTGAAAGAAAGTACTACGTATAAATTATATTGATAGTAGCATAATAGGGTTAAAAAATGACTTGCGGATGCATTCTTCCAAAGTATCACTCTCTCCACCCCAACGAACTTGAAATATTTTTGAATATAGGTAAGATATATAAAATAATGAAAAGAAAATTTGGATGGAAGGAGCATGTACTAATAGACTAATAGTGCAATAAAATCCATTTAATTTCAGAAAAAACGTTTTATAGAACAAAAGTTTTTTTATCTATGTTATGTAGTAACATTAATAGGAATTTTAACTCTTGCCCTTTTCAACGTGTGACCCCATTTTTGATGTGAAATGATTAATTGGTACTACTATGTAAGATAGATGAAGATTTTCTATGATTTTTGTTTTTATTTTTTTCTTCGAGGAGATCTTCACTTTTTCTTTGATTGAGATTTTCAGCAATCTTGATGTGGAAATTTTTGTGTTTTTCATCAGGTCTATGTGAATTCGCTTTTGAAAATAATGGTTGCTCGAGTAGAAAAATAATAATATATATACATAATTTATTTTTATTTTTTGGTAGAAGATTTTTCTTTACTATTCCAACGCGTGGTTGCTTTACATGATTCCTACAATTTGCAAATGATTTTTTTGGACCAACAAAGTCAATCAATTCTTGCGTTCTAAGGTAAAATTTTAAAATATTTTTTTACTAACTGACCAATAAAAAATGGACAGATCTATTTCAGAGGAAGATGTGTGAGTTTATTATTTTATTTTTCCCACTTTGAATTATTAAAAAAATATGGAGATGAAAGAGCGCCTTTATGAAGGAGTGGTGTCTCTAAAATATGTGGTTAGTTTAATTACAGTGTCATAACTAACATTTAATGAGGGATCCAACATTTGCATTAAAATACTAATAGTACTAGTATTATTTTATTTGGTGCAATCTTGAATAGCCCCTCTATTAATTACAGACTCCCTCTGTTTTTTTTTTTTTCACGGTCAACAAATCGCAAATAACAATAAAATGTGTAAATTTACATTTTAATCTCATTTTTTATTCTTTTTTTCTGTACACAACCTTATATTACCTCCATTTCATTCAAAATGCTTCATTTATTTTTTGGCATTTTTGACACGCTTCATTTATGGCATTTCTTTTTAACATTAATTATAGGGGTTATAGGGGTAAAGTTGGGAAAATGTAGTTATTCTATCATCAAATTCCGAAATGAGACACTTAAAAACAAACAACAAAACTTAAATAAAAACGGAGGGAGTATCTAATAAATTATTTTATTATTATAATTAACTTAATTTAAATAAAAGAAGAAAATTATAAATGGAACATACATAGTATTTCATATATCTCGTTTATAATTGTATTTTTTATTATTATAATAAACCCAATTCGAATAAAATTGTGCCACAAAATGTATAGAAATTCCAATAATAAGAAATATGGTCAAGATTTATTTGCTCGAACTTTTAAGATATTATTCACATGATTTTATATTTGACAAACTATAGATATTTTAAAAATTGATTTAGCAATATAGTGATTATTCAGTTTCCATGAAATTTCCACAATTCCTTCGTGTTTAATGGGAAAAGATTATAGAAGCTTCGTTGACTCGTTTTTATTTATTTATTTACTGACTAAGTCAACCAATTAATATTTGCAATCTTTTCAAAAGATTTTGTTAGTATTTTATTTATTTTTTAATAATATTTTGACACGTATTTACTCCTTCCGTTTTTTTTAAGTGTCATGGTCAACAAATCGCAAATAATAAGAAAATATGTAAATTTACATTTTAACCTCATTTATTATTCTCTTTTTCTGCACACCACCTTATATATAACATTAATTATATGGGTAAAGTTGGAAAAATATATCTATTATGTTATCAAATTCTGATATGGGACACTTAAAAACAAACAATATACTAAAAATAAAGTACTCCTATGTGTGAAAAATAATTAAGCAATACGTGGGATGTAATTTGAAGGAAAATCGATTAGGCCATGGTTAATCAATTCTATTACAAATTTATTTTTTTGAAGAAATTGTTAATCCAAATTGATTTGATGTAATACCTATATATCGAAATTAATTACCCACTGAGATCCGATCCATAATCAATCGCAATTAATTTTATTTGAATTTGATGACAAGAGTGATGCTAAACTACCCTTGTTTCATACCTAACAATATTCATTTACATCAATTAAATGAAAAATCAGTATCATGGGCCCACCTCAAGATTTGCCAGTTAAACAACTTAAACTAAATTTTTTTAACATAATCTGTGTCATACGAGGATTTGTCGATAAACTTTAAGGTTAAAGCTTTATTATTAATATTATTATTGTTTGTTTTCTTCTTTTTCTTTCTTCCTTTAGATAAATGAAAATTTCTAGAGTTTATCTTAAATTACGAGGGCCCTATTATTTTTTCAGTAATTAATTATTGCTAAGAGTCGTTTGATATTGATGTGATAAACATGACATTAATTGTAATTTGACGCTATAAATATATTTTTTAATTTGGATTTGACCACGTCGATGAGATAATGATGAAGTTAATCATTTATGGAACAATTCTTACGTAAATCAAGTAGAAAATTAAATATATTATACACTTTCAGAAAAATAAGTTCAAAATATATTTATGCTTAAATAATCAATTAATTTCTCTTTTTATGGAATCTAATTAATTAATATGATCGTCGGTACATAAATAATTTGTAGCAAATTTTGTAGATTTTTTTTTTTTGGGTCAATAAACAGGGAAAGATACAATAAAACATAAGTCAATTTATTTGGACCACAAGGAGCGTGACCTCCATATATTCAAGTTTGTACATTTTCAAAAACTAGTATAGCATTTCGTGCAAATTTACATAATCAATTTGTAAGCTAGTAACAAAAGACGTAACCTCTTTTTCACTTTAAAAAAATGTTTTCTTTTTGAAAGCTTCTCGTATAATTTTCAAACTTCTCATACATTGGACAAAATTTTTAATAAAAGTAATTAACTATTTATATAAACTGGGAGTCTGGAATTAATCTGAACCGTTTTTCTTATTATATCACCAGTTATCGTGATAGAAAGTGTGATTGTAATACATGATTCGTGATAACGAAGCGCAGCTCAATTGGTAAGACGCTTCCCTTCCAACCAATAGTTTGGGGGTTCGAGTCACCTCGTGTGCGTGTGTTGTGTTTGTCTGATAAAAAAAAATACACGATTCGCAAACATATATATAAATTCATATCTAAATAATAAGCATGGTTGCAAAAAAATATAATTTTGTATATAAAAAAAACATGAATATGCATAAATAAGAGAGTTTTTACAAGTCACACGATAAAATTGATTCTCACAGGAACCATCCCCTATATATAATATATATATTTTATCAGACAAATTTTAAGGCCGCGCCACGGAAGACTCGAACACGGGACCTTTGATTATATATAAATAAGTTATTGTGTGAAAGAAAAAAAAATGAAAAAAATAGATCTAACTATTTTTAAATATGATCTGCGATCCATATTGATATAAGCATAGTTTTGTACACAATAAGCATGATAATATTTAGAGGCAACAATTATTATGTCCTATTAGAGTATAAGAAAACAATAGTTGTCCAAAATATAAGAGTTACACAATACTTGCCCAAATTTTAAAAACATGACTAAAATACCCCAGGAGCAAAAAAATAAAACTTCCCCCACTTTATATCACTCAAACACACAAAACCCCCCACATTCTCTCCCCAACCTCTCGACTCCCCCCATTATCAGAAAACAGCAGGTTCCAACTTCAGAAACCCTAAGAAAAAACTCTCACCATCGACCTTAGTTATCCAACGCCGCAGACAAAGCGCCGTTCTCCGTTCTCCGACAGCCGTGCGAAGCCTTGAAATCCTCCGTTGTCGCCGACCGACGACTGTCGCAGACATCACGACTCGGAAAAACAAGAGAAAGCGAAGTGAAGCCGACACCGCCGAGCAATCCGAGCCGCCGCGCTCTCCAACACCGACGGAAGAGCCCGAGAAATTGAGACCCAGTGGCTACCCATTCATAGATGCAGAGGTAAGATTTTTTTTTCAACCTTCTTGCATGTGGCATTTCAGCGAGAATTTTGGAGGGTATGTCATTGGTTTAGGGGTGACGATTTAGGATCTAGGGGGATTTCGAAAATTGTGAAGCAATCTCTAGGGTTTTTTGGTTTGAATCTGTGGTATGCCTCAGTTTTGGGTAAAGATCGGGCGATTAGAAAACATCTTTTAAGTGATGTAGTGTTGAATGTTTGTAATAAGTGGTAAAAACTTCGAATTGTTTTTCAAAAAGCTAGGGTTAGTGTATGTTCTGGATTGTTTTTACAAATAATATATAAGTTCGTAAGAAAATACATATGTTTGGTTAGAATGTGTAAAATCGAAAAGAAATTGGTATATTGTCTGATGAATTTGATAAGAAATTTTGTATTCTTACTGTATGCTGCTGAAATAGTATAATAGTTAGAAAACTAGCCAATTTCTTATCAATTGATAAGAGTTGTCCTCATTCTTACTATTGGTAATGTGGTGATTAGAAAATGAAACTTCTAACATAACAGGTGTTGTGCATTGATTACTTTCGTAAGAAATTTGTTGAATATTCTTACATCTGTATGAAGGAAAACAAAAAAAATAGTAAGAAATAGAGGAAGTTTTCTAATGACTAGATAATGAATTTGGCGGATATTCGTTATTATTTTATTGATTTGATGGTTAGGGGGAACACTTCAAAGTATTGTTCTAATTACTCCTTTTGGGTTTCTAATGCTTGGTTTTGCTAGATTTTTGTGTTTGAATGTTTCGAATTTCCTGGGATAGTGTTTTTCTGAGATTAGAAAATTAGGATAACTTCTTAGACAACGACACGTTACAGTTAGAAAGTTAAGCAATTTTATAAGAAAGTACAACGATGTAGTGTTTGAAATGGTGTTCGAATTTCCTTGGATTAGTGTCTTTCTGAGATAACTTGATAAGAAATTTTGAGAATTTGGTAAGAAAACAAAACATTGCAGTTAGAAAGACAAGAATTTGATAAGAAAATACAACGATTTGTGTATCTTGGTTGGAAAATTTAATCATGGTATCAAATAGTAAGAAATATATAATTTCTTATCATGTTGTAAGAAAAATGTTTGGTTATATTAGAATTTGGAAAATGCAGGCAATGGTTAGAAAAATATAAATTCTAACCTAATGTGAGAAAATTTACTATGATTTACTATAAATTTTCTTACGTTGTCCTCCTATTTCTATTATTGTGTGCAAGGTTGAGTGGGTATATCAAAAGAGAAGTCCTGCTGAAGAAACCGCATATGCTTCAGTTTCATTTCATGGTTTGCCAGACTTCGACCTTACTTCTCTATTTTTCAAAATCGGCGATACGGTGCTCAAGTTTTCGAGGGAGGAGTACGCCCTGGTTAGTAGCCTGAAGCTCGGACCGGTCTCATTCAACCCGTATGCGCCTCACGAGCTGCCTCCGATTCAATCTATGAAAATTGTGGTGTTTAAATGCAACGCATATGATAAAGAAATCACATACTTCTTATTCATGTTTATCTCTTGTTGTAGTAAGAATTATATAATTCTTATCGTTCAAAGTGTTATGTAAATTCTTATCACTTAATAAATGATAAGAATTATAGGATTCTTATCATGTTTATTATTTGTTTTTAGTAAGAATTTTATAATTCTTACGGTTCCCATAATTATGTAAATTCTTATCACATATAAAGTGATAAGAATTATATAATTCTTATCATGTTTATCATTTTTTTAGTAAGAATAAGAAATCGTAAGGATTTTTAAATTATTATCATCATTGAGAGAAAATTCTAATGATTTAATATTTCTAATGATTTAATATTTGGCAAGAAGAAAATATAATGATTTAATATTACTAACTCTATGTAAGAATTCGTGGATTACATTAAGCTCTATAAGAATTTATAATCTCAACGTAAGAAATTATAATATTTCTTATCATACATTACGATATTTCTTACCACAAATGCAGATATTTAACTTTGAGTAAGAATTCGTGGATTATATAGGCTCTATAAGAATTTACAATCTCAACGTAAGAAATTGAAATATTTCTTATCAAAATTTACGATATTTCTTACCACAAATTGAGATATATATTATATATATATATATATTTATTATTTTTTTTTATCAGGCAAACAACACACACACTCACACACACGCACCCGAGGTGTCTCGAACCCCCGACCTCTTGGTTGGAGGGGAAGCGTCTTACCAACTGAGCTGCGCTTCGTTGACAAATTGCAGATATTTAACTCTATGTAATAATTGTTGATTACGTTAGACTCTCAGTTACATCTCAAATATATTGTAATATTTCTTATCAAGATTTACGACATTTCTTACCACAACTTGCATATATTTTTTTATGATAAAATGAGAAATGTGGAAGTTTTGCAATGTCTAAATAAAACAACGTATCGAAATTGTTCGGAACTCCAAAAAATTCTTCAAATGAGGAAATCCACAAAAGCTTGTTTGATAAGCCAACTATAATCCACTGGTTGGACCCACGAGAATAATTTGACACTGGCTAGACCCACGAGAGTAATTTGACACGCTCTCGCGTGATGTATTTATTAGGGGAGATGTCATCAACTGCATTTTAAAAATAAACTAAGGTGAGAAATAAATGTACTTTTGTATGGCGACGTGCTAAGAAAACATGAGATTCTTATCTATGTTTCGTAAAATTCTTGATAATTATACAATTAAAAAAAGAAATAGTAAGAAAAGAGGAAAGAAATGGTAAGAAACTATGGGTAAATTCTTACTACGAAAACTGATGAATAATGTTGTTTCAACATAATCTCA
>CM038112.1:1887949-1972898 GCA_001642375.2 Mentha longifolia
CCGGAAGATCAAATATCGCAAGTTTTAGAAAATTATTTCCGAGATACTTAAGAATAAGATCTAATGGAGAATCAGTTTCATTTCTTGTTTATTTCGGCAGCGCTCAGTAATGGAGGCGAAGATGAATCAATTCTTCGAGTCTGTTATTAATTTTTCGGTGGCGGGCGATAATTTACCTTGGTCCACTCCTGATGTCGTCGTCATACGTTTACTCTCTCTCTCCCTCTATTAATAGCTGTTTTTTAATTGAGATTTATTTATTCATATTTGGATAATCAACAGAAACTGCTTTTGTCTCCTATTTCTGACATGGGTTTTCAATTCTTCTGGTAAAGATTCGATCTTTCTTGATTTCATCTTTGTCTTTCGGAATTTGAATTGTTTGTGATCAATTTTGCTCTTATGTGACAAAAGGAGGGACTCTGTGTGTGTGTGTGTGTGTGAGAGAGAGATATCCTCTGAGTTATGTTTTGCTCCTTTTAGATTGTGTAGGGTTCATCTGTGTTTTTGAGCTGCAGGAATTGATGTGAGGTAGGCTTTGAATGTAAAGGATTTGGTTCACTTTATGAAGAAGGGTTTAGTTTGAGATTTGTGTATAGTGTGATTGGTTTTGTGAAAAGTTTGTGATAAGTTTAGTTTTTTTCTTGATGATTCTTGCTGTATCAGGTTTTCCTCATAATGTTCTTGTTCGGATTGTTAACTCGTTGTTTGTTGTGGTTTCGAGACAATAATTTAGTGTGCAAATGACAAGTTTGGTGACTGTTTGGATGATCTTGAATGTTTGAGGAAGAAAGATTTGGAAAGTTTAGTTGAGACTTGGTTAACTGATTCTGGTCACATCACACGCACAAAGGAAAGGATTCTGGCTGTAGCTACTGAGGTAGGATTAGGAAGCGGTTATTTCAACTACGCAAAACGCGTGTCTCTGAGCAAGGAGGCTAAGAAAACGGCTGAAGCCATGAAAGAGCTTATACGGAAATGCAAGTTTGATACCATTTCCCATCCACCGCCTATAGCTGCAACTTCAGCAGTTCCATTCGGAAAGGTCATATATGAGTTCCGTTCCAGGAAGCGGTTTGAAGAAGACATCATGAGAACTCTGGACAAAGATAATAATGTGGATAAGGTCGGGGTATGGGGGATAGGAGGGGTGGGAATGACGATCATATCCCAGAAGATCTTGAAAAGAGCACTCAAGGAAGGGTTGTTCCATGAAGTTGTGATGGTAACTGTGAGTCAGCTTGTGAATAAGTTGGTTATTCAGAAGAAAATTGCTGAACTGTTAGGTGTGACGTTTAAGGAGGAAACCTTGAAACCTAGAGCAGATAAATTGCGTGCGAGACTAATGCAGAAGAAGCGAACTCTCATATTGTTGGATGATTGGGAAGTTGTAAATCTGGAGGAATTAGGTGATGGAGAATGGTGCACGATCATTCTTACATCTCGTGACAAGGATGTTTTGAAAGGAATGAAAGTCAAGAATGTTGGTGAACTGGGGGTCTTAGATGAAGACGAAGCGTGGGATTTCTTTATCAAGATGACAGGCACGTGTGTGGATGATGTTGCATTGAATCCTATAGCAAAAGATGTGATGAGAGAGTGCAAAGGTCTGCTCGTCGCCCTTGAAACTCTTGGCAAAGCTCATGAAGATGAGAAGCGCCTAGATGTTTGGAGGGATTCACTCCAACAATTAAGAAAACACAATCCAGTAGATATACCAAACGTCATCAAGAAGTCTATAGACCCCTTAAACTCAGCTATGACCGTTTGGAGAGTGAGAATGCAAAGTCCACGATCTTGTTGTGTTGCTTATTTGCAGAGGATGATGACATTCCTCTAGAGCACTTGACCTATTTTGCTATGGGGTTGCGTTTGTTTGACGACACTTGGGAATTGGAGGGAGTGAGAGGTAGAATTCGCAGATCGATTGACACGCTCAGAAATCGTTGCTTGCTGCGAGACAGTTCCAAGGAAGATCATGTGAGAATACACGATGTGGTGCGAGATGTTTCCATATTCATTGCTGAGGAAAAAGGGCTGGTTAAGTGCAGCGACTGCACTTGGATTTCTTCTCACGTGGATGGAAGAGCAAGACCACCACAGTCTTGCTTTCCAAAACTTAAGCTTCTATTCATGAACAACAAAGTAGAGCAAGACACAAAAATCAATATTGACAACTTAATTGGAGGAAGCACAGAACTTAATGTGTTGTTCATCGAGGAGTACAATTTGATGAAATCACTTCCAATACATACTCCACAATCACTTAAAATTAATCTCACAACATTAGTCCTACGTATTTGTAAATCATTGGAGTGCATAGCAGTTGTGGGGCAGTTGGAGAGCCTTGAAATCCTCATTTGCCATGATTGTCATTCGATTAAGGAGTTACCAGTCCAGGTAAAGGGGTTAAAATGCCTGAAGCTGTTAGAAATCTCGAGATGTCGCAGCCTCGAAAGAGTACCAGCGAGGGTGATATCTAGTCTGGTGGGATTGGAGGAGTTGAAGATTGTGTCCAGCTTCGGAAACTGGACAGGATGGGAGATTCATGAGGAGGGAAATGAAGCAACGGCGAATGCAGGTTTGAGAGAAATCGAATACTTGAAGAAGCTGAGGTGGTTGGATATTCAAGTGTCTGACATTGCGTTAGCTGCTCAACCCTTATGCCTTTCATCTACGGTGGTACAATTTACAGTCCGATTTGGTACAGATGTACTTGATGATGACTTATCTACAAAGAGTTATCAAAGGAGAATGTTTGTTAAGTCCGGAGATGAAAATGAAAATGTTTCTATTAATTGGGGAGATTTGTCGACCAACATATTTTTGACTCGTACAGAATGCCTACATGCACATGGAACATATAATCAAGACTTCAACTTGATTTTAGCAGCTGCTCCAAGCATAAGGTGGTTGAGATTGGAAGGGTTCGGGAATAAGAAGAATATAACATCAGCAGTAGCTGCTGCTTTTCCTCTCCTCAAGTATCTCTCTCTTCAAATTATGGGAAACTTAGAAGAGATATGGGACGACGATGCTCCAATTCCATCCAATTCTTTTAGGAATCTCAAACATTTGAGACTATATGGTTTGCCGGTACTAAAGCGAATGGGGAAGAGTGTATTATTAACAGCAAAAGATTTCTTTTTACAATTGGAAACCATTGAGATTAGTTGTTGTGAAGAGATGGAAGAGCTAGTATTGGTGCCGAGGGAAGAAGAGCAAGACCAAGGAAATCATATCAGTAGAGTATTAATCTTCCCAAAATTGAAGAGATTATATCTACGTAGTCTGCCAAAGTTGAGGAGTATGATCTGCAACAGCAGCAGAGGAATTGAAAGCATCCAATTCCCTCTGCTGGCTGAAATGACGATCAATGCCTGCGGGAATTTGAAATGGATTTCAGACGACCATGATTATTACCATGATGATGATTCCTCACATTTGTTTTGCCGCCCTAAGGTATACATATATATATGTTTTCCCAATATTAATATGTAGTAGTATTTCAATTGATTGATTGATTGTGCGATACTACGTACGTATATAATACTGAATTGACGATTGGTTGCAGGTTTCATTCCCTAACTTAAAAAAAGTGTCCATGGGGAGCAATTTGGTAAGTAAGAATGTTTGGTGTGATAAAGTTCCTATTGACTTTGATACGAGCATATCTCGTATCTTGGGAGATTATCCTTTAGATTTTATTGTTTAGATTATTATTAATATTTAGTATATCTTTTCCATATTTTGTTAGGTATTTAGTCCTGATAGGATACGGCCTAGCTCCTAGGCCCAAGCATCAGGCCCAATATAATTGGGCCCCGACAGTTAAGCTAGGCTCACGCAGCTCGGCCCAACTAAAGAAACTTCTTCACCAAGGCAACTCCTACATAGACTACAATTCAAGCTCCAAGAGAGATATAGAAGCTCGGTGTTTATCCACAAAGGAGAAGATCAAGCCAAAGGAGTCCTAATAGGAGAAGACTTTGTATCATAGTCAAACTCCATGTAATTACCTATAAATAGGGGTTTAGAATAGATTGAGAGAGGGAGAACAATCTTGTAATCACTACTCATACAATCAATAAAGATCTATAATATTTCCGCCTGTGGACGTAGATCTATTCCAATAGATCGAACCACGTAAATCCCTTTGTGTTTCGTTTGCTTTCGTGTTCATTAATTTCTTGTCTACGTGCATTAATTACCTTACGAAAATAAGTTCGATCAATGGCGCCGTCTGTGGGAAACAAAAATTTGTAATTTTCGATCAAAAGTTTTCGAGGTAATCTACAGCCATGACAAGAAGACGAACGCGATCCCCCCAAACGCAAAATCGTGATTTGTTCGGAGCAGCTTCTGTTATTCAACAATTCCGGGCTGAAATCACCACCAAATCGGACGAAACCACCCGGAAACATGTTCTACTCGTCGAGAGGATTCCAACGGTAGGTTGCCCGTCGATAACCGATCACCGGTGTGGCGGGAATCGCGTCTGGAAGTTCGTGCTGCTGCACGACTCGCGAAATCGGATTTGTTCGGAGTAGCTTCTGTTATTCAACGATTCCGGACTGAAATCACCACCAAATCAGACGAAACCACCCGGAAACATGTTCTACTCGTCGAGAGGATTCCAACGGTAGGTTGCCCGTCGAAAACCGGTCAACGGTGTGGCGGAAATCACGTCTGGAAGTTCGTGCTGCTGCAAGACTAGCGAAATCATGATTCATTCGGAGCAGCTTCTGTTATTCGCCAATTCCGGGCTGAAATCACCACCAAATTGGACGAAACCACCCGGAAACATGTTCTACTCGTCGAGAGAATTCCAACGGTAGGTTGCCCGTCGAAAACCGATCACCGGTGTGGCGGGAATCGCGTCTGGAAGTTCGTGCTGCTGCACGACTCGCGAAATCATGATTCGTTCGGAGCAGCTTCTGTTATTTGCCAATTCCGGACTGAAATCACCACCAAATCGGACGAAACCACCCGGAAACATGCTCTACTCGTCGAGAGGATTCCAACACGATCAATCGCTGCCGCTACCGCTGCGGCCGCCAACAAGGAAAAGAATATTCAGCAAACCGGATAAGGTCCGACAGCAAATCCACCGGTTCAGGAAGCCGAAATCCACAAAGGCGAGGCAAGACAGGCGCAAGATCTAAACCCGGCAACATACCGGCTATCTAGGAAGGAACACGTCAGAGGCCAGACTCCGGACGGACACGTTGAACATGTTGGATAAGCATAGAAAGACTTTCTCCAGCTCGCCAAAAACAACACAACGCTCAGCCGTGAAAAAGGATAACCCTCACGCAAAGATGGTGGAGAGCACGAAGCTTACCTCCGGATCGCAGCATCGGCAAAAGTCCCCTAGCGTCAGGATCGTAGACGCACGGGATGCCGGGATCCGCCAACGGGGCCACCATCGCATCCCACCTCGCTGTAACACCATCTCACCTCGGCGCGACACCGTCTCACCTCGGCGCGATGAGGACAATTACCTCGCACTACGAAGCCATTATAGATCATAGCAGATCGGTTTGCAAGAGCCGACAAAGCTGATAGGTGCAAGCGCGAAGCCGATAAGGCCGAACTATCGGATCGGAAGGAGGATCAGAACGACCGAGGCCAAAGTCGGCAAAGTGCCTTCGACAGGCTCCAGCGTGCACCCCTGAAATCCAGACTCGTACCTCATCAAAATCAGGAACGAAGTCAATTCACCCCGTTGACGAAGCCGAGGAGACAGGTCCATTCTCAAGGCCGAGGCCGACCGAAGTCTCTCGAAGTCGAACTCCTAAATACTGACGAAGCCGAGGAGACAGGTCCACTCTCAAGGCCGAGGCCGACCGAAGTCCCTCGAAGTCGAACTCCTAAATACTGATGAAGCCGAGGAGACAGGTCCACTCTCAAGGCCGAGGCCGACCGAAGTCCCTCGAAGTCAAACTCCTAAGTACTGACGAAGCCGAGGAGACAGGTCCACTCTCAAGGCCGAGGCCGACCGAAGTCCCTCGAAGTCAAACTTCTAAGTACTGACGAAGCCGAGGAGGCAGGTCCACTCTCAAGGCCGAGGCCGACCGAAGTCCCTCGAAGTCAAACTCCTAAGTACTGACGAAGCCGAGGAGACATGTCCATTCTCAAGGCCGAGGCCGACCGAAGTCTCTCGAAGTCAAACTCCTAAGTACTGACGAAGCCGAGGAGACAGGTCCACTCTCAAGGCCGAGGCCGACCGAAGTCTCTCGAAGTCAAACTCCTAAGTACTGACGAAGCCGAGGAGACAGGTCCACTCTCAAAGCTGAGGCCCGAAGTCCTCAAACGGACAAGCCCTCATATACACGAAGTCCACTCTCAAAGCTGAGGCCCGAAGTCCTAAAACGACCGTACCGAATTGAAGAAGTCCTCGGCAAAGGGTCGTACAAGCTTGGCCACTTATCCGGTAAGCCAATACCCCGTGCACGGCACATTACTCATTTAAAGAGATACCTTGCACAAATGGTTGAGAGTAATGTCCAAGTTCATATATTTCATTTAGGTTATTTAGGTCGTCTTTTTAGGGTCTTGCATACATCTTGCACATCTCTCTCTACTCCACTTATGCATACTATCTCGACAAATAGGGAATGTAAAGCCATATTTAAAGCCAAACTTCGTCGAAATCCAATTTCCGAAGTGAGCTATTTAAAGCCAAACTTCGTCGAAATCCAATTTCCGAAGTGAGCTATTTAAAGCCAAACTTTGTCGAAATCCAATTTCCGAAGTGAGCTAGTAAAACCCTGACGAGGGTACTTAATAAACTCCATAATAGGAGTAAAATTAAAACGCGCTTATTGACCTAACCTCGGTTTAAAACAAAGATACGGCCTTTGTTTAAAACGGAGAAGAGCCTAAACCTCGTCTGAAGACGAGGTCGTGCTAATTAAAGCCTAAACTTCGTCTTTGACGAAGTCGTGCTGTTCAACGCATTCCAACTTCGTTGAAATCCAATTTCCGAAGGGGCAATGCAAATTTTATACCCACCTCGTCTTAACGAGGTGGCAAGCATTCCGACTTCGTCGAAATCCAATTTCCGAAGGTGCAATGCAAATTTAATACCCACCTCGTCTTAACGAGGTGGCAAGCATCCCGACTTCGTCGAAATCTAATTTCCGAAGGGGGAATGCAAATTTTATACCCACCTCGTCTTAACGAGGTGGCAAGCATTCCGACTTCGTCGAAATCCGATTTCTGAAGGGGCAATGCAAATATTATACCTACCTCATCTTAACGAGGTGGCAAGCATTCTGACTTCGTCGAAATCCGATTTCTGAAGGGGCAATGCAAATATTATACCTACCTCGTCTTAACGAGGTGACAAGCATTCTGACTTCGTCGAAATCCGATTTCCGAAGGGGCAATACAAATATTATACCTACCTCGTCTTAACGAGGTGGCAAGCATTCCGACTTCGTCGAAATCCAATTTCCGAATGGGCAATGCAAATTTTATACCCACCTCATCTTAACGAGGTGGCAAGCATTCCGACTTCGTCGAAATCCGATTTCCGAAGGGGCAATGCAAATATTATACCCACCTCGTCTTAACGAGGTGGCAAACATTCCGACTTCGTCGAAATCCGATTTTCGAAGGGGCAATGCAAATTTTATACCCACCTCGTCTTAACGAGGTGGCAAGCATTCCGACTTCGTCGAAATCCGATTTCCGAAGGGGCAATGCAAATATTATACCCACCTCGTCTTAACGAGGTGACAAGCATTCCGACTTCGTCGAAATCCGATTTCCGAAGGGGCAATGCAAATTTCTTACCGACTTTATCTTAACAACACGGTATTATTTCTCCCTCGTCTTAACGAGGTGATATTATTTCTCCCTCGTCTTAACGAGGTGGTATTATTTCTCCCTCGTCTTAACGAGGCAGTATTACTTCTCCCTCGTCTTAACGAGGCGGTATTATTTCTCTCTCGTCTTAACGAGGCGGTATTACTTCTCCCTAGTCTTAACGAGGCGGTATTATTTCTCCCTCGTCTTAACGAGGCGGTATTATTTCGAGGCGGTATTATTTCTCCCTCGTCTTAACGAGGCGGTATTACTTCTCCCTCGTCTTAACGAGGCGGTATTACTTCTCCCTCATCTTAACGAGGCGATATTATTTTTCCTCGTCTTAACGAGGCGGTATTACTTCTTTCTCGTCTTAACAAGGTGGTACACGATTGACTTCGTCAATTTATTTTTCGACGGGGCAATGTACTTTTCTTCAACCTCGTCTTAACGAGGCGGCACGCGATTGACTTCATCAATTCTACTTTTGACGGGGCAACGTACTTTAGACCACTCCTACCTCAACTATTTCCCCTACGTCACACCCTCGCTTCTACATCTTTTTGGGGGGGGATGTGATAGGATACGGCCTAGCTCCTAGGCCCAAGCATCAGGCCCAATATAATTGGGCCCCGACAGTTAAGCTCGGCCCACGCAGCTCGGTCCAACTAAAGAAACTTCTTCACCAAGGCAACTCCTACATAGACTACAATTCAAGCTCCAAGAGAGATATAGAAGCTCGGTGTTTATCCACAAAGGAGAAGATCAAGCCAAAGGAGTCCTAATAGGAGAAGACTTTGTATCATAGTCAAACTACATGTAATTACCTATAAATAGGGGTTTAGAATAGATTGAGAGGGGGAGAACAATCTTGTAATCACTACTCATACAAGCAATAAAGATCTATACTCTTTCCGCCCTTGGACGTAGATCTATTCCAATAGATCGAACCACGTAAATCCCTTTGTGTTTCGTTTGCTTTCGTGTTCATTAATTTCTTGTCTACGTGCATTAATTACCTTACGAAAATAAGTTCGATCAAGTCCTATAAATATAGTCATTGTAATCATAAAGGATATGGAGAGGAAATATACAGCTTTGCCCTAATTTTATTTTGCATCTCGTTCTCTACGTTTGCAACTCGTGAATGTAACCCTAGCTGCCGTCGGAGTTCTCGGCGTTCAGCTGATCCTCGCCGTTGACCTCGAGCATGAGGCGCCGGCATCGGTTTCAACTTATCAGACTTCTTCAGGGGACTCGTGAAATTATACATATTTCAGTACGGCAAAATGAGGAGCTTATTCTTATCATCCAAAATACCCCAAAATCTTGTCAACCTCCAAGCACTATATATTCGCGACTGCAAAGAGATGGTAAAAGTGATAGAAGATGATGAAAAGGTATCATCATCATCATCATCATGTGATCATCCAACCAAACACACTACTACTCCTCTCTTCCCTAGCTTGCAAGAGATAATCCTGTTGGGTCTTCCGAAATTGGAGAGTTTTTGCGAATGGAGATGTGCTGATCTTGAGCTGCCTTCCTTGAAGAAGGTGCGGATTGAATATTGCCATGAAATGAAGAGTTTTAACGCAGCTGCAGGATCCCTCATCATCACACCCGCTCTCCAAACTATTAGAATAGATAATCATGACTTGGAATCTGTAGATGATCTCAATGCAGCGCTGCACCAGCAATTTGAGGAAGCAAAGGTAACAATTCTACTTCATATAGGATAGGAGATGGTCGTGAATTGTAGCAATTATTATAAATTGGCTTCTTTTTCACAGGATTGAAGCCGTGGAATTACGCAGAGGACGAGAGAACGAGAGAGAGACTGTAACTGGAATTAGCGAGCAACTCCGCACATAGAATGTGGTGGCGCGTGCATAGAGCGGTGCCGGAAAACTTGAGGCCTTATTACTTGAGAAATAGAAACACAACCAAGAATCCCTACTTCTGCATATAATTCTATCAAGTTTCGAAGTAGAGTTTTTTGTTAGAGATTTTCTCACATTAACACTTTCTTTTTACTTGTTTGGTTTTATGAATTTACTTCTTTTTTTGGCAGATAATTATGTTAAATGTACATAATATTAGAAAATGGAATATGGGACTCATTTCCCACTCAAAAAGCCTTATGAAGGGTAGGGTCACCTCACCATATAAAGAGTTAGAAAATGAAATATTGGACTCATTTCCTACTCAAAAGGCATTATGAAGAGGAGGGTCACCTCACCATATAAAGAGGTTCTAGTAATCATCTTCAATTGATGTGGGCGCCTTGTCACCTCACCATATAAAGAGGTTCTAGTAAGGGTCATCTCACCATATAAAGAGGTTCTAGTAACCATCTCCAACCGATGTGGGCGCCTTGTCACCTCACCATATAAAGAGGTTCTAGTAACCATCTCCAACCGATGTGGGGCACATTTCAACATCAACACCACCATATAAAGAGGTTCTAGTAACCATCTCCAACCGATGGACACATTTCAACACACTCCCTCACCATATAAAGAGGTTCTAGTAATCATCATCTCCAACCGATGTGGGACACATTTCAACACACCCCCTCACCATATAAAGAACCATCATCTCCAACCGATGTGGGACACATTTCAACACACCCTCTCCCCTCACCATATAAAGAACCATCATCTCCAACCGATCTCTCCAACCGATGTGGGACACATTTCAACACACCCCCTCACCATATAAAGAACCATCATCTCCAACCGATGTGGGACACATTTCAACACACCCTCTCCCCTCACCATATAAAGAACCATCATCTCCAACCGATCTCTCCAACCGATGTGGGACACATTTCAACACACCCCCTCACCATATAAAGAACCATCATCTCCAACCGATGTGGGACACATTTCAACACACCCCCTTACCATATAAAGAGGTTCTAGTAACCATCTCCAACCGATGTGGGACACATTTCAACACACCCCCTCACGCGCAGCGTGGACAACCCAACGTCATCTGTTGACAACGATATCGGGAGGCCCATCATCGAATTGGAGTCCGGCTCTGATACCATATTAGAAATTGAAATATTGGGCTCATTTCCCCCTCAAAAGGTCTTATGAAGGGGAATGTCACCTCACCATATAAAGAGGTTCTAGTAACTATCTCCAACCGATGTGGGACACATTTCAACACATAACAATACTACGCCTCTTAAAAAAACAATTATGTGTGTTTACAACTATAAAAAAAACACAAATTTTAGTTTTGATTTAATCAAATTAATTTAATCGATTTGAAACTTTTTTTAATACAACTTATGACATGGTGAAGAGAGTTGTTATCCAAGAAAAAAATAATCTAAATATACAAATTAATTACTCATTCCGTTTACAAAAATTGTGGTGTGTTGTTTCAACATGAATTTTAATGAGAATAGTAAAGAAAGTGACTCGTCATGTGTGATTACTAGTGGATAAAGTATAAATGGGTGATAATTTTGTTTTTCTTAAGAAAAAGCAATTCTAAGACTTCAGATCTACGGGAAAATCACTCTCCCTTTTTTTGTTTCTTCTTTTCGGCAGCGCTCAGTAATGGAGGCGAAGATGAATCAATTCTTCGAGTCTGTTACTAATTTTTTCGGCGGCGGCGATAATTTACCTTGGTCCACTCCTGATGTTATCGTCGTACGTTTACTCTCTCTCTCTCTCCCCCTCTATTAATTGCGGTTTCTTAACTGAGGTTTATGTATTCGTAATTGGATAATTAACAAGAAACTGCTTTTGTCTCCTCATTTCTGACATGGGTTTTCAATTCTTCTGGTCAAGATTCGATCTTTCTGGATTTCATGTTTGTCTTTCGGAATTTGAATTTGAATTGTTTGTGATCAATTTTGCTCTTATGTGATAAAAGGATGGACTCTGTGTGTGTGTGTGTGTGTGTGTGTGTGTGTGAGAGAGAGAGAGAGAGAGAGAGAGAGATCCTCTGAGTTATGTTTTGCTCCTTTTAGATAGTGTAGGGTTTATCTGTGTTTTGAGCTGCAGGAATTGATGTGAGGTAGGTTTTGAATGTAAAGGATTTGGTTCACTTTATGAAGAAGAGTTTAGTTTGAGATTTGTGTATAGTGTGATTGGTTTTCTGAAAAGTTTGTGATAAGTTTAGTTTTTTCCTTGATGATTCTTGCTGTATCAGGTTTTCCTCGTAATGTTCTTGTTCGGATTGTTAGACTCGTTGTTTGTTGTGGTTTCGAGACAATAATTTAGTGTGCAAATGACAAGTTTGGTGACTGTTTGGATGATCTT
Source organism: Mentha longifolia (assembly GCA_001642375.2). Classification (NCBI taxonomy): domain Eukaryota; kingdom Viridiplantae; phylum Streptophyta; class Magnoliopsida; order Lamiales; family Lamiaceae; genus Mentha; species Mentha longifolia. Next base: position 1,900,051 of record CM038112.1, read on the forward strand.
GAATGTTTGAGGAAGAAAGATTTGGAAATCTCAGATGTTAATGCTATTCTCTCGTCTCCTTAAGGTTTATGCACCGTCTTTTTTCTCTTCGACTCTTGTTTCTTGATTGAGCTAGTAATGCCAACAGATATCTCAGTGACAAGCTTATCTATGCTGTACTTGTATTCAACAATATTCAACTGTATCCTTCTTAGTATCCTCTGTTTTTCACTATTGTAGGGCTGTGAGAGAGAAGTTGCAGAGGCTGAAAGAGATGGATCTGATGATCGAGTTAAAGATTGTATTATGCGATTGTCATGGGCTCTTGTTCATTCCCGAAAACCTGAAGACGTGCAACGGGGGATAGCCATGCTTGAAGGTGAGACTTTGATCTGTCAAATTCAGTTTTTTTTTTTTTGTTTTTTTTTTTTTGCTTCTTTTTTTTTTTTGTTTTTTTGCTTTTTCCCCATATTAAAGAATGCATTGGCTTTATGATTCTGTATATTGAGTTTCTTTCGAGTGTATTTCTCTGCAAGTTTATAGTTTTGTATATTATTGGTGATGGTACTTAGATCTTCATCATCACCATAAAGAAATTTCAAAATTCTGTCGTGTGATCTCTTTTACCTTCATTCTTTGCTCTGAAATTGACGTGCTTCTGTTATATTCTTCCTTTTATTTTCAGTCCAATATCTCAATTTGTATATACATAATTTTTACTGCAGATTCACTAATCAACAACAATAGTCCACTGCAAAAGAGGGAGAAGCTCTATCTTCTTGCAGTTGCTCACTACCGGAGTGGGGATTATCCAAGTAGCCGACATTTTCTAGACCTATGCTTGGAGGTATTTCGCCCCTTTTTTATCATTTTCAATTCCTCCTCTTTTCTCCTCTACTCGAGACTGCTCTATGCTAAAGCATCGACAATTTCACCAACTCTTTGTTCTTATAAAGTTCACCATTTTTGTTTATAAGATTGCACCCGACTGGAGGCAAGCTCTGTCTCTAAAGAAGACTGTTGAAGACCGGATTACTAAAGGTAGTACCCAAGTTTTGAAGATAAATTCCTTATCAACTGTGACTTTGCTCGGCTCGATTCTTATCCCATTTATCGTGTCCTTTTTACAGACGGTGCTATTGGAATTGGCATCGCTGCAACTGCAGTTGGTCTTATAGCAACTGGAGTAGCAGCTGCGTTGGCTCGGAGGGGCTGATGTTTCTACCAATTTCTGTCAAAAAACGAACACGTTTCTTGTGATTTTTCTTTTGTTTAGATGCAGGGTTTAGTTGGTATGAATAAATTTTAGCTTGAGTGTGAATTAACCTCCCAACTTTGGTGGATTTTTTGGAATTGTTTTTTGTTGGATGAATTTGTTTTGGTAGAGTATAATGAAATAGATGTCTATTTGCAATTTTGTATGCTGTATCTGTTTGTTTGCTTCTTAGAATTCAAGAATTCAAGATTTTATCAATAAAACTACCTACCATTTATATTCCATTTACGAGAACATGTTTTTGGCAACTTGAGCTACCAATCATGAGAAGAACTGCCAAAATAGGCTTGACTTGGCCCGATTTCAGTCCGGGCCGGGCCAGGCTCTAAAACGAGCTGTGACTAGCGACTACGAACTAAAAAACGTGTAAGGTAGGAAATGCGATTTCACTCGGGAATTGCAGACTGCAGCACATCCTCAAGGTACTTTTCTGCAGCAGCAAATTGCCTCTTCTTCTCTTCAACTGCCAATGAAGCAAGTGCCTTATCCTACACAAGGAATAAACATCCTCAAATTCATTCATAAAAAAAGGAAAAACAAACAAAACACACACAGAGAGTAAGAGAAAGAAAAGAATAAGCCAAGAACTACAGGAGGCAGATCATGGTAGCTTCTCAAAGATTTCAGGATTGGTTTCGTCTTCGTCTGCAGCTCCTTTCTATGATCCGCCATTTCCACCAAGACCTTATGCCTTATCTCCGGGCTGTAGTTGAGACGATCGAGCATTTTCTGGGTCGGAACCGAAATACTTGCAAGAATCAGCATATACAATCAAGAAAAGTCTACGAATGATGAAAAGAAATGTGTTGTTTCACCTTGTAGTTAGAATACTCTTGAAGATACTGCGTTTCTTTCTTGTCCAAAATCACCATGTTCGTTTTCCAGTGCTCCATCTCAGCTTCAGACGGAGCTATATGGTTTTCAAGCTCCGCCATTATCCTACCAAGAACAAATACGCATTACTATGATGAAAATGGCCAGTTCTAAAACACAAAACTACTCCTATTTTTACCGTTTCAAGTATGCTAATCTAGATATCGCGTTTCGAGTGAAGTCAAGAAGCTGTTTGGATTCTTTCTTCCCTTGAGCCCTCTTCTCTTTAATTTCAGCTTTCCTCTGAGATAGATCAATGGCAGCTACAAGCAAACTAATACATTTATCCTTCATTACTAAAAACCAAATTCTGCATATGAACATTAGCATGAAGAAAAGGGGATAAGCATTCCTACCTACTTAGTTCAGTATCCCTTACATTCAACTGATTTGCCACACTAGCAAGAATTTTAGCAGACGACAACAAATTCGATGGCAAACATTCTCTCACCAATCCCATTTTCTCCATAATCTCTTTGATTCTTACAGCTGAGACAATAAAAAAAATCAAGAAATAAAGTGCTATTCCATCTTCCACTCCAAACTTGATGCAAATGGCACAACACAAACATAAGAAAGAAAGAACGAAACGAAAAGGGCGCGATTATGCAATAGAATGAGGATGCAAATGAGGCTACATTCTACCTTGAGCTCGATACTCTGCGGATTTCTGATGGAAGTCGTTGGAGAGAATGGTGGCAGCCTCAGTTTGAGATTGGGACAGAGTTACAACGTTGTAGAGGTGAGAAATGGCTTGAGGAGTGTACTCGAAATCGGGCACGTGTTTTCCGGCTTCGTGGAATTGAGAGGCTAGCCACGCCTTCACTTCTGCGACTCGAGCGGTGTTGAACCAAGCTGCATCGCCGCTCTCCGGCGATTCGAACGGTGTGGAGTATGGCGTCGGAGACACAGGATCGACTTCTTCGATGTTTAAGCTCATTTCCTCCATTTGCAAAGCTTCAGAATCTGAGCGTCAATTCATCAAACACATCGTCAGCAAATCGATACAGGATACATGATCGCCAACATTCGTCATCTTCTATACTTCTAATTATTAAAAAAAAAAAAAAAAAAGTGATGATACTATACGCAGTTATACGTATATCTTCAGAAAACCAATCAATGGCGGAAACTGCTCCAATTGCACCATTTGCACGTAAGAGTTTTTCTCGTTCTCTCAAAATGCTCAATCATCAAATCTTTATTCGTGATTTTGATCAATGAAAAACATCATCACAGTAAATTAAAGAAGAACGCAAAATGAAAACCTGCCGATCAAGAGCGTGGAAGGAACGCGCCGAGTAGAGAGAACGTGATTGTGCGGATTGAACGAAGAACTGAAATAAAAAAGGAAGTTGCATATTTTGCTCCAAGTTACTCCATTCTTTTTATTTCATTTTTTTTTTAATTGTAAACCATTTTTCTATTATTTCTTTGAAAAATTATTCTAATAAATTATTTTGAATGGTTCAGCTCTTCAGGCCCAATTGAACAGGCCCAAAAATTTATTGGGCCTTAAAAGATTACCCATTTTCGGCCCCAAAAAAAAAGAAATTAAACAAAAGATGAAATGTAACAATAAACTTTACAAAAGATGAATAAAGTTGCATAGGCCAAAGCAGAATATAGAAAAACTGCCAAAAGATACAAATATTCTAGAAAGTTCCACAAAAGTCAAAGGGTCGATCGAATTCGACAAGGCCTAAAATACATGGCAGCAAAGTCCCTACAAATACTAGACCACACACATTACATTGAGATTTCACCAAACACAACGATATGTCACATGCAACTGCGTGAGCTCGCCGGTGTATGTGACCTTCACCACCTGCCCTTTCTCGAGTCCGTAGTAACGAGCTATGGCGTCTTTCTGCAACATCCTCGGGAGCTAGAAGAAGCAGGAGGAATCAAGAAACGGATATCCGAGTTTTTTATCATGATCTTCTACACTAAGCAAAACAATAGCTTACCTGTTTTTCCTCAATGCTGTACTGTTTCAGTAGATCTTCTTTCTCTTTGGCTGTCAGCACTTGATGTTTTGGCTTCAGCTCGTGCTTGGTTATGTTCACAAGCAAGTCAGTGATCTAGCAACGGGAGAAGATGAAGGGATATTCAGTTTATGGCGAAAAAAGATTTGAGTTTTGCAAAGACGGAAGTGGAACAGAACCAAAGTAGTATTTATAGCATTGGGAGTAAATGTGAAGGCAATGGTATAAAATGGTATTAATAACAAAGATTAGAAATCAACCTGGAAGATTTCGACTTTGAATGGGAGGACTTCGACAGCTTTCGAGGCCTGGCTTGTAATTTTACCCTGTAGTACTAACATCAGCTTACTTAGCCCGTCTTGAACTATCCTTGATAGAATGCCACGAACCATGTTAACTTTAACGATGCCTGGTGGACAGAATAGCACTAGGGCCTGCATCGAAGAAACTTCACATGAGAGGAGATTCAAATACCAACGGTCAAAAGTAGTGAAACAATCAATAACGAACTTCATAAACTGACCAATGCAGAACCATAGGCCACAAAATCAGAAATCGCCATAAGAACTACGGCATACACTTCAAATAACTGAATATGATCATATCCCTCCAATTCCCAAGGTAACACACAGAACTGGACTGCCATGGCGAATTTATATCTAATAGCAAGAAACGATGAACCAATAACCAATAATAACAAATTAGACCTCAAGATATACTCTTTTTTACCACAAGATTTTCATCCGACCTGAAAATCTCTCGGAACAAAGTTGCCAGAGTGTATCCTTAAAACTAATAGTGAAATTAATTCGGTAGTTTTTTCTTCCTAAGCAACATCACTAGGCAAAACTTATACTGCTATCAATTAAATTTTAAAGATCAACCTTAAGAACACCCCCAGAGATGAGTGTTTCATGATTCACTATGTTCATCCAAGTTTACAACTTCTTAGTTTCTTTGCTAAAGCACATAAAGATGCGTCTTTGAATGCACAGAACTTTGCCATCTTTGCCATGGATGATCTATTCATCCTCCAATAACACCCCAGGAAGAATAGCTCTGTGCAACTATATTAGGAGGTATGTTTTATTCACAAGTTGATAAATTTCTGGAATCATTACTCATAAGCAACCATCCTGCTAAGCTAATCTGTCATAGGGGACTCAAATATATATGACTTGTTCATCATACACCTCTATCCACTAATAGAATGGCTCAAATCTATAATTTCTCAATCTCTAGAGCCAAAATTCTTCAGTTAAAATCTGTTACAGTCTAGTAGACTTCTCAAGCATGAGACATACAGATAATCAAGATATGAACTTTTGGGGGGGAAAAAAATGGAACTTGAAACTCATCTTCTTAGAAGAGGTGTGTACATTCTCAAACTGAGCCAGATAATGACATTGAAAATTGAAGTTGTGTAAATTCCCAAAAGGTTTTCATACACATACACAGCATAATTGAAGCTACTAAACACTTCAATCGACTTCCACATTGCATGTCTAGGGTTATTCTGCACACGCATTCTGAAAATAGGAAGAGGAAAGAGAGAGAAAGGAAGGGAATTGAGTGACCTTTATCGAGGGATCATCCTTGTGAAGAGAAGAAATCCTCAATGCATCCACATCAGGCAAATCGCCATACTTAATCCGGAACTCTTGAAGCGAAACCTCAACCTCACAATTGGGCACCGCGAATCCACGATCCCTAAGCATTTCGTACAGCGTTTTTCGAGCCAGATAGTACCTGTGGCTCTCGACGGTGCCGGTGTCTATCAAGCTGCTCAGGCAACTCCCGAAATTCACTTCTTCGCCAGCGCCGTCGACGTCGATGGCTTCCGTCATCTTCTCCGGTTGAATTCTTCTCTTCTTCTCTAGATTTTATGCCCTTCTTTTTTAACCTTTTTTTTTGGGCTGAAATTGCTGAAAAAGTGAAAAACCCCGAAGATTGGGTACTGTTCTCTGCCGTACAGTGACGTGCGGTTCGGTGGGGCCCTTCGAAGTTAATTGGCTTTGGCGGGAATTTGTAGGGTTACCTGCGGGTGATGTTGGGCCCTCGGCTTCTTTTGGAGTGCAATTTGAATTAATTTTGGGTTTAATTTTTAATTGCTATGATTAATGTTGTTCTTGTAAGTATAAATTTGACCAAGTTTGTTGTGACTTTCAAGGTAAATGACCATCAGATTCGCTTGATTCTCGAGCTTGTGCTATTACTTTGTAAAAAAAATTATATTTATTTTATTACCTATAAATAAATCAAATTGAAATTTCACTTGATTTCTACGATTCGAATGTGATTAGCAAATTGGAATCAAAATGCACACATCTATAGTGGTTAAAGAAACTCAATAGTCAACAAAAACACACACACAACACATAGTGCACATACTTAAAATGAGATCATGTTACTTCTTAAACTTAACAAGTAGATGGTTTCACAAGCCCAATCCCTCACTATATAATGCACAAAATAAAATTAAAAATTTATTAAAATAAAAATAAAAATCCATCACTAACAACAGTAATCACCATAAGAAGATCAAGAATCCCTGTGTGTAGTGTGTGTTTTTGTAATATAAGAAAAATCTTAAAGATTCAGTCACTCTACTATGTGTAGGACTTTGCTCTTGAATTCTAAAAAAAAGTACTACTAAATTTCAATGGAAAATGAAGAAAGCTGAACAAGAACATATATGAAATCATATACATACCTTGCATCTTATAAAGTGTTTAAAGAATCAAGAAACTTACCAATTAAAGAGACATTCAGTCCAGGATAAAGAAATGATATTACCTGCAAATTCAAAATTTAAAATCTCCCCAAAATTCCACATCATTTGAAGACATTCAGTTCCAACTCCAAGCTCTGAGTTATAGTAGAAACAAGCTACTACTACTAAGGCTTTTATTCTTTCATCACATAAGATATTGCAAGATCTACAATAATGTATGAAACGAAAGCACAACATCGAAGAGGAATGATAGTTCTTCAACGATACTAAACAAGAAACTGCACGAATCAAAGCCCTAAACGACGTGCTTAAACTAAAACAGCAAGGGCATCTCACAGAATCTGCTCAAATCCTAGCAAGATATAGCAACAAGCATATTAAGCAACTTCTTTATTCGATCAAGATTCAAGATTTGTCCCAATAAAACACGAATTCCCAACAGCTAGATAATATAAACACTTGAATAAATGAGATCTTGTTCAGAGCATAGACAACTAGATACAAATAAAATTAGCACCAATACTCCATAAATAACCTCACAATCAAACACCTAAAAAACACCTTCAACAAGGAGTTGAGCTCAAGGGCAGCAACCAGAGCATCGAACGAGCCCATTCTCGTTGCAACAAGAACACCTCCTCAACTTCCCATCTTCTCCCTCGTAAACTTTCCTACTCCCACTGCAATTCGGACATGGCACGAACCTTGCATCACCACAAACCTCACACACAATCCCTCTATCCGAAATAGGGAAATCTTGTAATAACTTCGCCAAATCCCCCGCCTCGTGAAGCTGCTTAATCTCCTCAGCTCCACCAATGTACTTCCCTTTGATGAACACTTGAGGCAAGCTCATTGTTTTCCCTTTCAAAGCCTCCTGCAATTCAGTCCTATACGATCTATCCATAGAAATGTCCCTCTCATCAACACACACTCTAAAGCACCTAAGAATCACACGAACCGCGCAGCAATCCTCGTACGTCTTCCTTATTCCCCTCAAACTAGTGTAATAAACCACAATCCTATCATCACCATTAGGTAAACAGCAAGACTCATCCCTATCAGTTCCAGCCACAGCAGAACTCACACTATCCGGCTCTAAAGACTCGATTTTTCTAGGTTTCGCGACTTCTTTAGCCTCCTCACACACGTTGTTCTTCCCCATCAACGCCCTTCTGTAGCTAGATACCACATTCGGTTCCATCTTCGCCAGCATAGATTCTTCAGACAAGTGCTTCCACAGCGGCTTCGACACCGGATGCTCGACGAACTCGAAGGAATCCGCTAGCTCCTCACCATCCACCTCGATTTCGCCGGTCTTCTTGGGGCGTTCGACCATGTGGAAGTGAAACTCCTCCTCGTTGAGCCCCTCCATGAGCTCCCACGTGTTGATGACGGAGTCCGGCGACGGCGGGTCCTCGGAGCCGACGAAATCTTGGACCCCCGGCGGCGGGTTCGCGAAACCCCGGCCGTCGAAGCTGCGATTTTGGGGGTCGGCCAGCACGAGGGAGCCGTAGGTGGTGGACGTGAGAGAAACGAAGTGGTTGGAGTCCCCCTTCCTCAGAGGAGGGTGGTGGATCAATGGCGTCGGTAGAGAGAGAGTCCTCGACACCGGCGTCGACGACGCGTCGGAGAACGAGTGGTACGGAGACTGCAACTGCGAATTCGAATGCGCTGAAGACGAATTCGAGTTGGGATCTTCGTGTTGAGAGATGAAATTGACTGGGCGAGAAGCAGAGCAGCCCATTTGTCGAAAACTAACCACAGAAACCGAAAACTGGTCCCTTTTTCCCTCTTTCTTTCTTCGAAATGGAAGTCAAAGTACAGTAATCGATCGAAGCTTTTCCACCCCTTTATCTCTTTGCGGCCTTTCTCCAGTCAGTTTGAGGACAATGTAGAGAGAGATTGAGAGAGAAGGGTGGAGCAAAAGTTTATGGTGAAAGAGGTTTGTCAATGGAGGAGAAGAGGTGTGGGGGCAAGAAACAAGAAATTAAATGTTTTGAAAAAAAAAAAATGAAAAAAAAAAAAAGAAAGAAAAATAAGAGCCATAAATAGACTTATGGAGTTGTTGTAAGCATAACTGTAAATGCAGTTAAATAAGTATCTATTTAATTTGAGCAAATATTTTTTTGTGATTTATTTTGCTAAAAATAAAATATTGAGTCAATTTTAGTTGAAGATTCGTTACGAAATTGGAAAAGGGTGTGTAAACAATTTACAATCTATATATATATAAAAACAAAATGATTTTTTCAGTTATTTTTTAGAGCCAAATTTAAGGACAATTTAGTCTTTTGAATTGATAGAAGTTATTTTCGAAAAAACGGTTGCAACACTAATTAATTCTTATTGTATGTAAATAACGAAATCAAACTTCTGCACATCGTGGTCAATTACTTTGTTTGAATGTTTAATTCAAATCACCAAATGTTTAAGGCACTATATTATACAATATTCAATATTTAACTCAATATTACTATTTGAAAAATCATTCACTATACTATGGCACCCTACAATGTCTTGGTCCATTATTCCTTTATCACATTCTTTTGTAATAACAGTTGGAGCTTAATAGCTTATGAGGAAGATTTTTCACGATAATAAAGTTATTATTGTGCTTTTAGATTTCTTGAAATGAACAAAGTTCATTGGGTTCACTTAATTTATTTTATTTTAATTTATTTCATTATATATATATATATATATATATATATATATTTATCTATTTAATGCCATAGTTTTCTTTAAAAAATAAATAATTATACTCTGTACCTAATTTTTATATTTATTTACTTTACGCTTTAATTCCGTTTAGTGGTTGTCGTGCATCGCACGGGTGCGGATACTAGTTACTATAAATAATGAATGAGAATAACATAAAAACGTACACTATACTTTATGGCATTCTTTTTAATTGTAAATTTGCAATTGATACCTTTCTTCCCCTTGTTGATGATGAAATTAATGATATTTTATTACATGCTATGTATAAAAAAAATATTCTAAAAGCCGATCGAAGCAATGACTGGGTCCATTTTTATCGGGCTGGGCCGAGATTTATTTGGCCCGTTTATTAAAAATCACTTAGGCCCGTGGGCCTAACTTGTTCATATTATTGTTTTTGAAGAGTACTTAAAAATATTCAATTTGGTAATTAACATATACGGAGTACTAAATAAACAAACAGACAATATATGTACAACTTTATAAAATATTCCCCTTGTTGATGATGAAATTAATGATATTTTATTACATGCTATGTATAAAAAAAATATTCTAAAAGCCGATCGAAGCAATGACTGGGTCCATTTTTATCGGGCTGGGCCGAGATTTATTTGGCCCGTTTATTAAAATCACTTAGGCCCGTGGGCCTAACTTGTTCATATTATTGTTTTTGAAGAGTACTTAAAAATATTCAATTTGGTAATTAACATATACGGAGTACTAAATAAACAAACAGACAATATATGTACAACTTTATGAAATATGATCATCACAATTATTATGTTTTATTCCAGTATTTTCCGATTCTGGAAAGGCCCACAGTCATCCATGTGCATTACTTTCTCTTAATATTTTGATGCTGAAATATCGTTGAATTATTTGCTCAACTATAATTGTTTTCTATATATAGATAAAAATGCTTTTTTCTTCCTACAACCGTCCAAATTTGTATCACATGTCTAATGCAGAATAGTGCTATTGATGGAGTGTTCCACTATACATGCTGCAAAAATCTAAATATAAATCACAAAAAAAAAAAAACTTTATTCTAAAGGTAAAAAAACTAACCTAAGATTTTTTTAAAACTATTGTATTATATGCGAATAAAAGTAACATGTTGATGTGTTTTACAAGGAAGAAGTCTTTATTGACAGAGAGATAATTTAGAATAATCAGTCACCATTTTCAAATTGTTAAGCATTCCATTTATAAAATTATATTAATATTAGAATCCCATATTTTTTGTGCAATCAAAGGCTTAATTTCACACACAAATTTAATATTAGTCCCACTTCAAAACATCAAAGTCTTCACTGCACTCTTCATTCCGCAAAAATTGAATTCATGAATTAACACAAATTCCTATAAGAAGTTCCCATCCACTACAACATTATCAAATACAATCTTCTTCATTTTCTCATGAAGATCAAAGATTAAAAACTGCATTTCTTCATGATCTTCATGAAATCTATCTCCCACAACAAAAACATGAAACTTACTTCCAACTTCAATCCAGCTACAACCAGGCTGTTTCTTCATCCCCTCCTCCTTCATCCTCTCCTTCACCATTTCAGCCTCCGTCTTCTTCCCTCGAGCACTGTATAAACTAGATACGAGCGCATAACTCCCAGCATTTCTTCGTTCCACGTCCAAGAGTTTCTCTGCAGCCTTCTTTCCTATATCATCATTTCCATGAATATTACATCCCGAGAGAAGTGTGCACCAACTATCTATACTTGCTTTCGATTGAAGCTTCGTTTTAATAAGCTCAAACGCCTCTTCTACCCTTCCAGCTCGACTGTAGAGATCGATTATGCATGTATAATGCTCTTCCCTCACTTTTATAGACTTGTTTTTCAGTAGCATTTCAAAGTGACTCACTCCTTCATTCACTAAACCAGCATGGCTACAAGCAGAGAGCAAACCTATGTAAGTGACGTCATTTGCCTTGAAACCCTTTCTCTGCATTTCCTCTAACACTGAAATCGCCTCTCTTCCATTTCCATGGTGAGCGTAGGCAGAAATCATTGAATTCCAGCACACCGAGTCTCTGCATTGCCCCAAGCCATGATCAAACACTTTTCTAGCCATCACCACTTCTCCACATTTCGAATACATGTTTATAAGTGACGATATCACAAACTCGCTTTCTTGATAGATAGTCTTGCTTATCACTTGATGAACTTGCATCCCTTCGACTAAACAACCTAAGTCACTACAGGCTCCTGAAACACTTGCGAATGTCCCTTCGTTAGGACTCACTCCTCGACTCCTCGTCATCATGTAAAATGTCCTCAAAGCTTCTTCGCTTCTGCCATTTCGCGTAAACCCACTTATCACAGCAGTCCAAGAAACCACATTCTTGCATGGCATCTCATCAAACAATCTCTTCGCCTTCTCCACCTCACCATTCTGCATAAAACCAGAAATCATCGTGTTCCAAGATACAACACTTCGCTCAGGCATCTTATCAAAGAATAAACTAGCTTCGTCGATCATCCCATTTCTTGCTAATCCTGCGATCAAAATGTTCCAAGAAATCACATTTCTTACAGACACAGGCATCCGATCGAAGATCCCCCTTGCCTCCTCTATCCTTCCACAGCTCACCAATCCAGAGATCATAGTGTTCCAAGAAACAATGTTCCTCTCTCTCATCCTCTCGAAAAGCAGCATCGCCTGCTTAATGTTGCCACTTCGGACATACCCTTCAATCATAGTATTCCAAACCACCACATTCTTATCAGGCATTTTATCGAATAGCTTCTCTGCTTCAGCTACTCTCTTCGTTTTCAAAAGCCCAGATATCATAGCTGTCCAAGTAACGCAATTTTTCTCAGCATCACCTCTTTCAAAGATCTCCCGCGCTTCCTTAATCATACCGCACTTCATGTATCCCGAAATCAGAGCCGTCCACGTAATCACATCGCGTTCACGCAGTTCCTCAAACAGTTCGCGAGCTTTACACATCTTGCCCTCTTCGCATAGACGGGTGATCACGCTATTTGCCCTAGCTACGTCTTGTTTGAGCGAGTAATCCCGTCTCGGCATCGAACGTTCCAACACAGTTTCAGCTCGAATCATCGAGTGATACGATTTCATCAAAGGATCATCGTAGAGCTCGAAGTGAGCAGATTTGACATCACGCCAGAATTTTCTCGACGATCGAACAGAAGTGAGCAGCTCCGTTGCCGTTGAGATTCGTCGACACATTCTGAACCTTCTACGCAGCGAAAGCGAATGAAACAAGCCCAGATTTTGATGTGTTCTCATGCTGCAACTGCAAGCAGCTGATGCCATTGCAAATCGCTCGCAGCGAACTCATCAGAGGCCTTTCCTAAATTCCGCATCCCAAATTTTGACATTGTAGTGCTAAATTTTACCTACTTCATTTTCAATCAAGAAATTGAACTCGATCGCCTCGAGAATCAAAGAAGTTGAAGAAGAATATAGTCCCTCCACACTCCAATCTCTTTAAGAAATTCAAAAATAAATAAAATATATATGTCGTGTTTTTGGGCCGAATTACGGGCCTAACGTTGGGCTTTAATTTTCTTTTTGGGCCCAACTTAATCTTAGGCTTTATTTTTTTCATCGGGCCCAATCCATCGTGATACCCCTCCCTCCATCTCTCTCTCTGTTCTCTCTTCTCTCTCTCTCTCTCTCTCTCGCCCAATCCACCACAGTCTCTTGTTTCTCTCTCCAGCTGCAGCTTCGGAGTCGTCGTCTTCCGTGATATCTCTGTCTAGCGCTGCACTCCTTTATAAACTCATGGTCTATCCCAATTCCTTCTGCACTTGCTCCATTTTTTCCCGTTGAAAGCACCGAAATTGCTTCAATTTGACCGCTGTTTTGGGGGGTTTCGGATAGGAAAAGGACTGGGACTTGGAGGAAGAATCAATGCATTGATATGAAGTCTGAAGATTATTATTCCGCCTCCAGTGAGTTTTTCCTCCCACATTTTCGCAGAACGAATGGGTCTCGATTCGATGTTTTTAGTAATTATTACTTTTTGGTGTTAGCGTTTCATGGTGGAAGAAGAAGGTTGCATATTAGGGCAGTTTTCTGATAAAATCCCAAAATTTTCACTGTTCTTAGCTATATTTGATGACGAACCTTCAATTTTGCTGGAAAAGGGTATTTCTTTACGTAGCTAGCTGAAGCTTTGCAATGAAAACAATGCCTTTGCAGTTTATAATATATATTATGCAGTTGCTGGTTTTGTTTTTTTGAGTATTTTCTCTCATCAGTTATCTCAAATTCTCCATTTTAATTATTTCAGCTATTTGTACTATATGGTTCTACATGGTTATATATGATCAACTAGTCTTGCATATTATGTGCTCATGATCCGAGTGAACTTACACAATGGCTCAATGGGCCGCTTTAGGGTTATCTTGAGCATTTCTTATTTTTGTGTCTTCAGTTCTTAGCTCGTTAGCCTGCAAAGAAGCTGAAATTTGCAAATATAGCATGCTAAAATCAAGATTATGGCATATATGAGAGATAATATTGACAGGGCATTATTAAGTAAATGTTGGCTTTGAAACAATGAAACCCATTGGTTATATATCACAGAAGCTCTTTAATTTCGGAAGAGAAAGATTTTGTGGCGATAGAGTTTGGACCTTTATATCTTTTAAGCATCACATTTTCTGAGCGCTTCATTTTGAATAGATGTTTGTGATGACAGATGGGATGCGGGCTTTTCTACTGCGCATATAGGGTCTGATTCTGCTACATGATTCTTTTGTAAAGATCACAGAAGTTATAGCTTCGGAAAAGTTAGATATGCAAGTCATAGAATGAGTGCGAGAAGTAGCATGAACTAAAAGGCTGTTGTTACAATATTTAGCGGCTTAGCGCTGACAATGCTACAACCAATGAGGTCAAATGCAGTAGTTTCCCCAGAAAGGATCTGATTTAGTATAATGGATCAGCACAGAAAAGATCTCTCTTTTGTTTAGAAGTAGTATGGCCTCAATTCATAGACGATACAGGAACATCACTCCGGCTTGTAATTTGACTGCAAAATTGTATCTAAATTGGTGCTTTTCGTCTTTGAAGTAGGCATTATTGTTTGTGGTCCAGTTTTCAAATGACTCCTAATTATCTCTGTTATGAAACTTTATATCGTCTGAGAAATATACTTATTATGATGTTTTTATGTTCAGACGTGTATAGTGTCCTCGGCTACAATTTTCATCTCTTTGAAGTCTTTAAGACGACTGAGTCTTCCGGGCGAGGAACCATATATTCAGGATTTCCTTTATACATTCAATGTTTTCTTCTGATTTCTAGTTGAATCATAGTGTTGAAATTCGAGATTATAACTGGAATCTAGGATACTTCTTTTCAATTTAAAAAAGTTAGCTGCTGTGAGATGCTATTTATGTTCACATGAATGAATGGGTACATTTACTCAGCCATCTCTTTGATTGTCTTTCTTCATTTTGGACAGATGTAGTAACTACTTACGGAAACGGGATGGATTATTATGCAACCAACCCTGGACCAATCAATGATTCCATTTTATATGATCAAGATAAGCATGTTTCAGCTGCCGTTTGGGAGGGACAGGTGCCATTACTCTGCCACTTCTCCTTTTCTGTTCTGTTTCCTAAAGCATTTATACCTTGTAATGCGCTAGATTTTAATGTTAATAGGAGAGAGGTGCACTACGATGCCATGAACATACTTCAAAGCTCGACCGTTGGCTACTTACTGAGAGACAAATTGAATTAGTGAAGAGGTCTGGTTTTGGCTATTTAAGATTGATCCCTGCAATCAGTCTTGATAATCCACTTATATCTGCTCTAGTGGAGAGATGGAGGAAAGAAACAAATACGTTTCACATGAATGTTGGAGAAATGACCATAACTCTCGAAGATGTTGCTTACTTGCTCGGACTTCGAATCGATGGTGAACCTGTTATAGGTGTAACTTATACTACCTGTGATTCAGTGTGTATTAAATATTTAGGTAAAGCGCCAGATACAGGGCATACGAGTGGTGGGATGGTGAAACTGAGCTGGCTAAAAGAAACATTTTCCGAATGTTCCGAAAATGCCTCAATCGAAGATGTTGAGCGCCACACCCGAGCTTATCTGCTATACCTTGTTGGAAGTACAATTTTTTCGACTACAACTGGCAATAAAGTGCCAGTTATGTATCTCCCGTTATTCGAGAATTTCGACGAAGCTGGGAAATATGCATGGGGTGCAGCTACATTATCCTTTTTATACAGGGCACTTGGTAATGCCTCCCTTAGATCGCAAAGCACTATTAGTGGCTGCTTGACACTGCTGCAGGTGAAGTAAAACCAACTTGTTTCAGATTTTTTTCTTTTTTCGTTTGCAGAAAAGATACTAATGCCCCTATCAACGCATAATGTCGCTACCAGGCAAACAATCCGACTATGGTATTTATTTTTTAAAAAATGGTCTAATTTTGCAGTGCTGGAGTTACTATCACCTGAATGTTGGTCGACCTAAGCTTCATCACGACCCCATCCATGAATGCTTTCCTTTTGTACTTAGATGGAAAGGGAAACATAGTGGTCCCACCTCAAATCGTGATGTAGTTTTCTATCGGAAAGCCTTGGATTCTCTTAAACCTACTGATGTGAGTTTGCTTTGGATATGTTATTACACAAACTTGCGTTTTTGCCTTATACCTTTCTTGAATTCACTCTGCTATTATTGTAGGTTGATTGGTGTCCTTATGCAAATATAAGCCATACTGTAATACCTGAGAGTATCTTAAATCAACTCATTCTTGGAAGATCGAAGACTATGTTGATTTGCTTTGATAAGGCAGAAAGACACCTTCCGGATCGCTGCCTAAGGCAGTTTGGGATGCATCAAACAGTTCCAGAAGCAGTGCAGAGATGGGAAAGGAAGACTCGTGGTGTTGATGGTGGCGTAGATCTATCTGGGAAGATGGAGGCAGAGCTCAACGAATGGGCAAATCGACGTTTCCATATTGTTGAGGCTGAGGAAGATTTGGATGAGGGTGAATACATGAACTGGTACTCCAGAATTACGCGGAGACTGGTAGGAAGGCCTATACCTATCTCATCGGAGTTTCAAAGAATGGTAAGCCTCTCCCCCTTACATTTCAAATGATCATTAGGGTAATGTAGAGTAAAATATCACTTTCTAGCCCAAAGTACGCCCATTTTTTCATGAACATTCCATACTTTCGATAATGACATCGTAGTAGTACCCAAGGTACTGACTTTGCATTCAAATCTTGGATAGGCCCACTTTCCCTATACTGAAAAGGAGCATACTTTTTGGCTATCAAAAGCGATATTTAGTCCTTTATACCATAATTTACTGATTGAGTATATTCGATATTTGTAAAACCAATCATCCTTACTGAACTCAGAGTGCTGCGCTGAGGGACATTGCACATGCAGCAGATACCCTCTCGACACATGGAATGGACGAACAACAAATACAATCCGTTACAAGAATCCGGTACATCGCCCACGAATGTCTACGGGACCATGGTTCCACCTCAGCTCTTCCCATTGACAACTCAGAAAATGAGGTTGCAAAGAAGATTCGAGGAAAGGAAAGAGTGAGAAGAAGAGGCACGAGTAAACGCAGAAGAAAAGATGATCCCGAGGAATTCTACGCTTCGAGCATGCATATCCAATTATATCACATCCCAAACGAGGTCGATCACGAACAATTGTGCCTTCCAGCGATCGCTGATCACACCTTTTCACCTACTCAGAGAATAGAGGGAGTGAGAGAGTATGCTGCTACTGATGAAGTTGAAGTTGAAGAAGTCGACGAAGATCAGCTTTCCCACGGGTCGGAGGAGAATCCGTGTGGGCCCATTGCCGGTGTTGGTGTTGTGCAGCAGCCCTCCCTAGGAACTAGTGAGGATGTCACTCTCCAGAATGATTTCACAGTCACTGCATAATTCAACACAGTTTGTTGAATGGAGTTCCAATATTTTGAGGTAATTGTTTTTCGCGCAAAATCTTGTGCTAGATCGCTTGAGATGAATGTTTTTTCGCACAAAACTCGCGTGAGACAGTTTGATACAATAGATCTCATGTAAACCTCTCTCGATCTATACAGGAAATTCGAACTCGTGATCTTTGGCCAACGACTGTGCAGAAGCTTCGAGCTAACTTGGAGATGGCAAGGCTGATCGAGTTTTTTTTTTTTTTTTCGTATTTTTAATATCTTTTGGCCCTCAATTGTGTCCAGGTTTAGAACACCATGATAGGTATGCTGTAATTAATCAGATTTCAGTGAAAATTGTAGCTTTTTATTCAAATCTTTTTTCTCAATAGGAATGAAGAGATTGTTGGCTTGTCTTCTACAATGAGTTTGATTTGCAATCCTAGTAAAATTACAAAGGCTAAATTATTAAAGGTTTGATGTTCTTAGTGCATAGTAAAAAAAACAGAAATTTAAACCCTATAGTTGGATTGATTTTCTTGAATCCATATACTATATATCTATGATTCAAGAAAGAAAATAAATAATAATAAAGTTAACTAACATAACTAACTATGAATCAATCTTTTATTCTGTCTCTCTCTCTCATCAACTTAAAAAGAACATCCTCGTATAAACAAAAAAAGAGAAAAGAAAACATTAACGTGAATCAATGGACGTGAAAAGCAGCGGCGTTGGAGTTGGGGTTATTAAGCGAGTTGGCGTAATCGTCGGCGACGAAGAGGCAATAGCCCAACACAAATCTCAACGCCTGCCACGTCATTCGCGCCATCCCAACTGCCGTATTCCACGTCATCGCCATCCCAAATCCAGCTTTTTCTTGTCGGGAATTTCGTCGAACAGCTTCCAGAGACCAGAGACTCACAGTTCTTCACGATTTTTACTCAAATTCGGTTTTATTAGGCTTATTTTTATAGATATACATGACGTAACTTTCTAGGTAGAGACGGAAATTTTTTATTTTTACAAAACGACACTCCAATATTCTTTTTGTCCTTCTCGAACTCAAATTTCTTCTCCGTATAGATTTTTAGCCCCACGAATTCGATCGTGTAAAGGAGATTTTTAATGGTAATATTTTAGAGCTTGATGTCCAAATACCGACAAGAGTAATATAATGTTGTATAAATTTATAATAAGTGATTGTTCGAATTTTATATGTTTGGCCAAATTTTTTATATAGCATCTATGTCTACAATTTTTAAATACAATTGACTTTCTAACTAGTTTGTAGATTTTTTTATCATATTAAAAAATTAAAACTCTAAAAATTCATTTTAAAATCTACAACTATAAAAAGTCTCAAAACTAACTAAAAAGTCAACTACATATAAAAAACCTTAAAATAGAAAAAATGGAAAGATATTTATTATAAGCCCTGCAATAAAGGCCCAATGGGCCTATTCATAAGTCAATACGGTAATAATCTTAGGGGCCGTTTGGTTTGTGTAGGGAAAGGGAAAGGGAATAGGAAAGGGAAATGAAATGAATGAAATGAGAATGATTTTCTATTTTCCACTTTGTTTGGTTGGGACAGGAAAGGGAATCATAATTCTATTATATATATTCATTTATATCTTAATAGCATAATATATTTTATAATAACATATATTTATAATTTTTAATATAATTTTATATTATTAAAATATGTCATATTATTATTATTATTAATAATTTCAGATTTTAAATAAATATAATATAATATTATATATATAGTATATTAATTTAATATTATATTATATAAGTAACACAATAGATATTTGCATGAATCGTCATTATTTAAATAATATAATATAATATTATTTAAAATAATGAAATAATATTTATTATTATTATTTTAAATAATAAAAATTGCATAAAATAACAATATTATATTAATATGTAAATAATAACATACGCTTATAATTTTAATATATTTATATTATTAAAATATGTCATATATTATAATTTCATATTATTATTATTATTATCATTATTATTATTATTATTAATTTCAGATTTTAATAAATATAATATAAATATTATATATATATATATATATTAATTTAATATTATATTATATAAGTAACACAATATATGTTTGCATGAATCATCATTATTTAAATAATATAATATTATATTATTAAAATAATGTAATAATATTTATTATTATTATTATTATTATTATTATTTTAAATAATAAAAATCGCATAAAATAACAATATTATATTAATATGTAAATAATAACACATGCTTTATAATTTTTAATATAATTTTATATTATTAAATATGTCATATATTATAATTTCATATTATTATTATTATTATTATTATTACTTTATTATTATAATAATTATTATAAATATAATAAAATTGCATAAATAACAATATTATATTATTTTTAATATGTAAATAATAATTTATGTTTATATTATTAAAATATGTCATATATTATAATTTCATATTATTATTATTATTAATATAATATAAATATTATATATATAATATACTGATTATTATTATTATTATCATATACAATTAAACATAATTTTTGAGAGAGAGCATAAGGGAAGGGAAAGGGAATCTCATTCTTTGGGTAGAAGGGGGAATGAGAAGAGAGGAGAATAGGGTAATCCATTCCCTTAAAAGGAGGAAAGGGAATGATTGAAATATGCAACCAAACATCAACAAAGGGAATCATAACTTCTGATTCCCTTTTTCTTTCCTGATTACCCCGAAACAAACGGCCCCTTATTCATTTGGGGCTCAATCTCATGTTCATGAAATTAAGCGTTTTTTTTTTTTTTTTTTTTTTTTTTTTGAGCAAATAAAATTAAGCGGATTTATGTTTGTTCTTCCCGCTCTTGAGGTTTCAGATTTCATTTCAAACAGCGTCCTCTCTCTCTCTCTCTCTCTCTCAATGGCTCCTGTTTTCATCTTCCCTCAAACTCTCACTTCCCTCGAAGAAGACGATGACTCCGACTGCCCACGCTTCACCGTTCAAAACCCATTTGCGGTTTCCTCCCTCAGGCAGCCGGAGCTGGAAGAATTCGTCAAAGGTTAGCAGTTCGCCCCCGGCAATTCCTCATACAACCTTCGAATTCTGAGCATAATTAGCTTGTTTCTTCTGCCTGCGTACAGGGGTTTCCTTCGATTTGTCCGACAAGGAGCTCTTCTGCGTGGAAGAGCAGGAAGTTTTCGACCGCGTGTATTCGTTGGTGAAGGGTTTCGCCGGCCTCAGCCCCGCTTGCAAGTTCAACTTGGCGGAGGCGTTGAGGTCCAATTTGAGTGTTCTGCTGCCTAATGTCGACTCGCTCTGTCGCTTGCGTGCGTCCCTTTCTCGGGACGAGGGGAATGGTGAGGGTGATGAGCAGTTGGCTGCTGATAGAGTGGCGTCGCATCGCAATGCGTTTAAGATTTACTCGTTTTTTCTTGTGCATATTTTGCTCATCGAGGAGTCAAGTGTGGGCTCTGCTAATAACGCAGCTAAAGTAAGTATTTCGATTTTATTTTGTCATCTATGTTTTGATTTAGTTTGGCTTTTCATATCGATGTTGTGAAGTTCGTATCTATAATTTGAGTAAACTAGTAAAAAGATCGGTGAAAATACTATGGTTCAACCCTTTTCTAGCGGGCCTTTTTCTGATAATTGGGCTATAGCTCTAACACTTTTTGAATGCAACATTTGGAAGTTACTGCCATCCTTTCAAGCATGAAATAAGCGCTAGTGTTTGGTTTCGAAGTTTACTGATTCTCTGAAAGGAAGTAACTGGTTTTACTTTCTGGTTGAGGGAGCTAGCATCTCTAATCTTGTTTCAATGATTTAGGGGATGGCTCCTGGTAGGAAGAAACCGTCAATTAATTCGTGGAATTGGAATGCTCAGAGAGGCCGAATAATGAATTTAATTGCAAACTCATTGGAAATCAACCTTTCATTGCTCTTTGGTTCATGCGACCCCGACGAAAATTACTTATCTTTCATTGTGAAGTAAGTGGAAAAGTAATTTGTTCTTTCTGATTCTTTAAGTTATCAAGTGATAATGACATCTGATGTGTAATATGGTTTGTTGTAGAAATGCTTTCTCGATGTTTGAGAATCCATCACTACTAAAAGATCCTGATGCAAAAGATGCTTTGTGCCGTATAATTGGGACTTGTGCTACTAAGTATCACTACACAACCCAATCATGTGCTTCCATAATGCACCTGATTCATAAATATGATTTTGTTGTTGCTCATTTGGCTGATGCTGTATCTGGAGCTGAAAAGAAATACGCTGATGGAAGCCTGGCTACTGCCCTTATCCGGGAGATTGGGAGGATGAATCCAAAAGGCTATGTTAAAGACACTGTTGGGGCTGAAAATATTGGGCGGTTCCTTATAGAGTTAGCTGATCGATTGCCAAAGCTTCTTTCAACTAATATTGGCTTATTGGTGCCGCATTTTGGTGGAGAGTCTTACAAGATAAGGAACGCACTTGTTGGGGTGTTGGGAAAGTTAATTGCTAAGGCCTTTAATGATGTTGAAGGCGAAATGAATTCAAAATCTATACGTCTTAGAACAAAACAGGCTATGTTGGAAATCTTGTTGGAAAGGTGTCGTGATGTTTCAGCTTATACTAGGAGTCGAGTTCTTCAGGTCTGGTCTGAATTATGTGAGGAGCATTCTGTCTCAATTGGGTTGTGGAATGAGGTTGCAGCAGTGGCATCTGGAAGGTTAGAAGATAAGAGCGCATTAGTCAGGAAATCAGCACTTAATTTGCTTATCATAATGCTGCAGCACAATCCTTTTGGACCTCAACTTCGAGCTGCTTCTTTTGATGCGACTTTAGAACAATACAAAAAGAAATTAAATGAGCTCTTACCAAAATGTTCCCCTGAAAAATCAGATAAGCTGTCCTCAGATAATGATGTCTCTGGTGGAGATAGTGGGCTTGAAAATGAAGAAATTGAAGAAGAATCCAAAAATCAGGATAGTTTGACTGATAGTTGCATACCTGAAGGGAGAGATGTGACGGTGCAGGTGGATAATTCTGTACCTGATATTGGGAATGTGGAACAAACCCGAGCCTTGGTTGCTTCACTGGAGGCTGGCTTGAGATTCTCAACATGTATTTCTTCCGTCATGCCTACCCTTGTTCAATTAATGGCTTCATCATCTTCAAGTGATGCTGAAAATACTATTCTTTTGCTTATGAGATGTAGACAATTTCAAATTGATGGATCAGAAGATTGTCTTCGCAAGATGCTGCCATTGGTAATTCCTCATCACGGTCATGTGTATGATTTATGAAACCTAATATAGTTTTTTTTCTTCCCTTATACCCCCTTCCTCCTCTTGCCAATCTTTACGTAAGCATTTGTTCTGAAATCCCTCATTTAGGAACTTGACATGTCATTCTCCTTGATGTCGACAGGTATTTTCTCAAGACAAATCAATATATGAGGCTGTTGAGAATGCTTTCATCACAATATATATACGAAAGAATCCAGTTGAAACGGCTAAGAATCTTGTATCTCTTGCCATAGATTCAAATATTGGTGATCTTGCAGCTTTGGAGTTTGTCCTTGGTGCTCTGGTATCTAAAGGTGACATAACCACAAGCATGGTAAGCGCCTTTCCTTGAAAATTTCTACTGAGCACTGTAGAGTAAGATAATTGTTGGATGAACTTTTAGGTCCATACTTTGTTATTTGATATTTTCCTTGATTCATCTCTCTAAGGAGTTTTATTTTCTGGCGACTGTTTCTTTTATCCAGTTATCAGTACTTTGGGATTTCTTTTGTTTCAATATTGATGGAACTACTGCCCAGCAAAGTCGTGGTGCTTTATCAGTCTTGTGCATGGCTGCAAAAGCTTCACCCTCTATTCTTAGCTCTCACCTTCAAGACATTGTTGACATTGGGTTTGGTCGTTGGGCCAAAGTGGAACCACTGCTTGCTAGGACAGCATGCGCTGCACTACAGAGGCTGTCTGAAGAAGATAAGAAGAAGCTATTGTCGACTAATGGAAATCGTGTGTTCGGTATTCTAGAATATTTAATTTCTGGATTTGCGATTCCCCAAAATATTTGGTATGCTGCTGCAGATAGAGCAATAGCTGCTCTGTACAGTATTCATCCAACCCCTGAAGCTATAGCGGCGGATCTGGTAAAGAAATCCCTCAAGTCTGTTTTTGAGTCAACAGAAGGAAGTGAATTGCAAGCTGATATGGATTCTGGCAGCTCCAACGTCTTTACCTCTGTTCAAGTTGCAAAGCTTAGCAGATACCTATTTGTTGTTAGTCATATTGCCATGAACCAATTGGTTTATATTGAATCTAGTCTTCGGAAAATTCAGAAAGCAAAAGCCAAGAAAGAGAAAATGGATGCTGAGAACAAGAAACAGGACGTTGATACAGAATCTGATGCACAAAAGGTAACTAGGTTGGAATAGTAATGTGTCATGCTGACAATATTATTATAGTTCCCTTACTTTCAAACATTTAGGTCTTATTGAGCCGTTTATTTCTTTCAGGATGATGGAATCAACTCTGAATTAGGTCTTGCAGCTTCTGAGGATGCAATGCTCGATAGCCTCGGGGAAAGAGCTGAGAAGGAAATCATTTCTGGTGGCAGTGCTGGGAAGAACTTGATTGGGCACTGTGCACCTTTCTTGTCTAAATTGTGTAGAAACTTTAGTTTGATGCAGAAGGTGATTTCTTTGATAACATTTTCTTTCTTTTTCATATGTTGGAGAGGAAAAATGCTATATGCGTTGTTCCAACATCCATACCAGGCAGATGCTTCCAGCAAGCATCTGCAATGATGAAAATTTTCTAGTGTGAAAATTCCTGTATACTTTTTTAACCATCTAATTGTCTTTAGGCAAATAATTATCTGTTCAATTTAACTTATTCTGAAGTAGCTGATCTTATTCTTTCATGCCCAAATTTATAAGGTGAAACTGATGTAACCTCTCCTTCCCTTTCAGTATCCTACTCTGCAGACATCTGGAATGCTTGCTTTATGCCATTTGATGATAATTGATGCTGAGTTCTGGTAAGAAAATGCAGAATGATCATTTACTTGTCTCGTGTCCAAATACAATGTGTACTTTTAGCCATCTCATCTTGTTTACTTTTTAGTGAGTCAAATCTCCAGCTACTTTTCACTGTTGTGGAGAATGCACCATCAGACGTTGTCCGTTCAAATTGCACCATAGCACTTGGTGATCTAGCAGTCCGTTTTCCTAATCTATTAGAGCCATGGACGGAAAATATGTATGCACGCCTTAGGGATCAATCAGTCTCTGTCAGAAAGAATGCTGTGTTGGTTCTTTCTCACCTTATATTAAACGACATGATGAAGGTTTGAGGAGCTGTCTGATCTCTTCCTTTTTATTACCCTGTTAACTTGATGTGTGGTATTGATCTTTGATTATTTAATCTTCAAGGTGAAAGGCTACATCAATGAAATGGCCATGAGATTAGAAGATGAAGATGATAGAATCTCAAACTTAGCCAGACTATTTTTTCATGAGCTATCCAAAAAAGGTGAACCTATTCCCTGTAGCATATTTATGTATCCTTGGATGGGATTTTTTTCTCACATCTGTATCTAAGCAATGGGGAATAATTTAATCGAATTTTATTGTAGGAAGCAATCCTGTATATAATCTACTTCCAGATATCCTGGGAAAACTATCCGCCCAGAACTTGAATGGAGAATCGTTCTGCAATATTATGCAATTTCTGATTGGTTCCATCAAGAAGGTATAATGGGCAAAGTGTTACTTTCCAATTTGGAAGTGGATTCTCTTGTGTACATTTGCTGATCTACTGTACATTTTCAGGATAAACAAATGGAGGCTCTTGTTGAAAAGCTTTGCAATAGGTTTACCGGCGTCTCAGGTATGAATTATTCAACAATTGGCAATTATTCAAACTCTAATAGTCTAATGACCACAGAGTTCTGTCGTGTAAGTGTTCACGTATGAAATGAGGTTCTCTCTATGATGCTGTTTGACCAATAAACCTATCCGAAAAGGCTTTT
The DNA here is from genome assembly GCA_001642375.2 of Mentha longifolia. Classification (NCBI taxonomy): domain Eukaryota; kingdom Viridiplantae; phylum Streptophyta; class Magnoliopsida; order Lamiales; family Lamiaceae; genus Mentha; species Mentha longifolia. Next base: position 1,925,621 of record CM038112.1, read on the forward strand.
ATATTGCTGTTAGACCATGAATGCGATTGTCGCGTGGTAAATTTTGATGTTCTGAGAAACTTTTCATGCTGTATTAAGATAAACTTATCTGCTGTAACCTCCTTTTGATGCAGATGTCAAGCAGTGGGAATGTATTTCTTACTGCCTTTCTCAGCTAGCATTTACTGAGAAGAGCATGAAGAAGCTTATGGAGTCTTTCAAGTCTTATGAACATATCTTGTCCGAGGAGATAGTAATGGACCATTTCAGAAATATAATCAACAAGGTTCTGAATTTTGATGTGGCTCCACCTTCACTCACTCACTTTCTTATGAGCCCTTTAACTGAAAAAAATTCATAATCCAATATTCTCCCAGGGGAAGAAATTTGCCAAACCTGAACTCAAGACGATCATCGAAGAGTTTGAGGAAAAGATTGATAAGTACCATAATGAAAAGAAGGAGCAAGCACTTGCCGAAAAGAATGCACAAGCGCATCAGCAAAAGGTTAAAAACATAACAAGCTTTGTGGCAGCAAAGAAGGAAGCAGAGGAAAGTGGAAGTTCTGAAATCACTGAAGGTACTATTTATGCCAAAAAGTTTTTGTTATGCTGTTTCATTGGAAGTGTTTTGTTTTGATCTCTCTTCTGTTACGCAATAGATGAAGCAGAAACTGATAACTCCGAGGAGGATACTGAAGTCTTGGATACGGAATCAAGAGCAACCAAATCAGGAATGCCAGAACCTGATAATTCCGAGGAGGATACTAAAGTCTTGCATAAGAAATCAAGAGCAACCAAATCAAGAACACCAGAAACTAATAATTCTGAGGAGGATACTGAAGTCTTGCATACGAAATCAAGAGCAACCAACTCAGGAACTCCAGAAACTGATAATTCCGAGGAGGATACTGAAGTCTTACTCAAGAAATCAAGAGCAACCAAATCAAGAACACCAGAAACTAATAATTCCGAGGAGGATACTGAAGTCTCGGATACGAAATCAAGAGCAACCAGATCAAGAACGTGTTCAGAAGCTTCTAGTGAGATGACGGAGTTGGAATTGGATGACGATGAAGTCCAATCACCTTGTATTCCTTCCCAAAGAGGTTATACAGGCTTAGAACTCTTCTATTAGCTCTATTTAAGGTCCACTACTGATATATCTAAAAACAATTCGCTACTCGCAGGTGCTTCTAAATCCAGTTTGAAGAAAAGCAGTACAACATCTCAAAATACTTATCCCGACACCTCGACTAGAAAAACCACAAGGTCGAAACGAAGGTATCTCACTCTCTTGCACACTCCCTCCTCCACCTTGTATGCATGAATTTGCAGTTAACTTCATTCTTGGCTGTACTTTGTTCTGTAAGCATTCTATTAATGATGCATGATCCAGGAACTTGTCTGATTTCATAATATCTCTTATTAATCTAGAATCTACTTCTCTGAGAATCATATAACTCAGATTTATATTCATAGTTATCTTTGAACTCAATTAGAGAAGCTATCTCTGCATGCAAGAGAATGCAGTATTTCTAAGCAGTCCCAATTTTTCCTTGTTTATTAGTATATCTTTGGTCATCTTTTAAAGGGCAAATCACTAAACAGAAATTGTTGATAATTGCAGGTGATTCTGAGACGATGATTCTGGGCATGTTTTAAGTTGACAGAAGTGTAGAGAAATTGTGAATTTGTTGTATGTATTCCTTTTTGTATGAAATATGTTGTCTACTATGTATTACTTCCGTCCATGGCAAACGGACACATTTTCTTTTTATCCGTCCATAAAAATAGACACCTTCCATTTTAGGGTATAGGACCTCATATGAAAAATCATTTTGGGCACACACTTATATACTTTAATAATGCATTACTTTAATATTTTATCATTCAAAATATTAAAACTCGTGTTTAAAATATTAGGGCCTATATATCATGTATGGAGGTAGTATTTATGTCTCCATTTCACCGGGAATGACCTGCATAAGAAAGAAATCTTCAAAAATCCATTTTAAAGCCCATCGTTTTGAAGCGTGGAAAACTGTGCCAGAACTTCCGAAAACAAACAGGTCATTCCCGGTGAAATGGAGGGAGTAGATATTAATATAACGATAACAGTATAAAATTATATACTAGTAACAAGATAAATAAGTAATTCATTAGACACGAATTAAATTATTTTGTTCATGGCAAAATTTTTCTTTATTACAAAAAGAGCAAATCTATCCAGCAAACTGAGCCGAATCATCTTCTTAATAACGTTGATCAAATTAGTCATAAATTGACAAGAAGAATGAAAATTTAAAGAAACAAAAAAAAAAAAAAAACGATAACATGTAGCGTATTAAAATCGAGGCCCCTTTGCTTTGTTACTGCATATTGACTAAATATATAGATACAAAACAAGCCTTCACTTGCAAAGTCTTCCCAATTTAATCTACAAACTTGGACTTGGGTCAATTCTCTAGAGAACATTAACAAAATGTATCTTTCTACCCAATATATAAAGCATTAGCATTCTCTAATTCTAAAAAACTATTTACATGAATAAAACTCTATCCATACCATGCAATCATGTCCTGCAACTGCAAAAAAACAAGAAAAACAAAGAATTTAGGAGAGAAGGCATGAACGTGAAGAGGCGACGATACTGCAAGTTTATGAGGAAAACCTTTTTCTAGAATTTCTTCAGTTAGTGCCAAAACCTTCGTAATTAAAGCCCTCCGACATATTCTCTAACCTCCTAAAATCTGCTCGCAGTTAAACCGAAATATTAACAATGAATCAAACCTTCCAAAGGAAATATGTGAATTTCAACACCTTACCTTGGTCTTCTACCCTAACATGAGGGTCCAAGAAGTTCGTATCCGTTCCCAGGAATGGGGATCTAGAATAGCTCTCAAGTATATCTGAAGATATAATGTTCAACATTTACATCATAACAAGTAAAACAAACTGCTCAGCTATGTGTGTGTGTGTGTGTGTGACAGAGAGAGAAGAGGACCAACCAGTACTATTGGAATAATCAGCTGTCAAGTCTGATAAACTGAAGTTTCGAGTCATCTGTTCCACCCCGAATGAGTTCATCTCCGTCTCTAACATTGACTCATTGAATGACTGTGAGCACGATTCTCCACCATTAAATGGAGAAATCGATGTTTCACTAAGTACATTATGAGCTTCTATCTGGCTATTGTCCGGACCAAACATAACTGGGGGATTCCCTGCATAGACGCTTTCAGTTTTGATAGTTCTCCCGTTATATCCTTGCATTATTCCTGCATTCGAGTTCTGAACCATTGGTATGTGTGGAGGAAAATCCATCCTTCCACCATGACTAGGCATGTTGCCTGCAACTTGCATACGTTGTTGAAGCGAGTAATTTCCATTAGTGTAGCCATTAGGTACAACATTAGCGACTGGGTACATGTTTTCTGCCTTAATAGATGGTATATGAGGCTGTGGGTCTCTGTAAGCTGAGTTCCTGTGCACTGTCAAAACAATTAACAAGAAATATTACTTTTCAAGTCTTATTTCGGTGAATGTAAATGGGACTTCTCTACGATCAACTACTTCAGACATATTGAAAAGCAAGCTTACTTGAATGAGTCTGAGAACCATTGGATAGAGGTGTGAAAGAAGCTTCAGACTGGCTTATCTGACTCATTAGCTCGACCTGTCTCTCAAGCAACTGATTGAACCGCAATATTTGGTCCTTCACTACCAGCCTCATGTTATATGCCCTGAAAAATTCCTGATTTTCTGCTTCAAGTTTTTGCCACACTGAAAAGTTGCCAAGTTGTTATTCTATTGTTTCGTACAATTGTACGTAAAGCAGTTATCAAGGACGTGATAAACAAATCAAGCCTGCATAAAACTAAGCATGCTGAACAATTGGTGCTTGTACTTCTACAAAGTCATGTAGCTACAATTGGTGCATGTACTTATAATAGTATTTCAGTTGTGGGAATATGAATCTTAACAGTGATGATCGCTGTACTTGAAGAAAGAAAACGAAGACAGACGAAGAAAGGAGATTTACCAAGTTCTGTAAAACCAGGCTCAATTTTTGCCTGATGGAACAGTGTATTCACAACTTCCCTCTGGGTCATGTAAAGCTGAAGACATCTTTCAATAAGATTTTGAACCTGATACCGGAGAAGCACGAGGTTTAGTAATAATATCACAAAATACTTGTAAGAAAGTGGGAATGGGAACAAGTGAACATCATTCAAGTTTGCTCGAAATGCTAAGATTGCATTATCTCGCACCAATTACTTTGCAGCTTCCACTTTGTGATATCACATATAATCATTATTATAAATTATAATAATCCAACAAGTAGGTCATATGCTTACACAGCACTAATTTCTCTGGCATAAAAGCTTCGGATGATTAACTCGCAAGATAGGACAACTAGAGTACATGAATTGCTACTTGCAATTGCAACACTCTCAAACAGCTCCCTATGCTTTTTGCTTCAAAATGTTGAGAAGGTACCCAGTGAAATACGTGTCGAAAACTTATAGCAAATCGTCAGGTATCACATAGGTGCAACTAAAATTATGAAATTTTTTCGTTCTTGTATATTATAAGCTAATATGAAATGGATGTGAGCTCCACTTAAACCATCAGTCTAGATGCATTCATCTTGCAGTATGCTTCTAACATAGGAAAGAAAAAAAAATGGAGCTGAAGTCATTGGGACTTGAGGAGGAATCTTAACATATCATGCTGTTATCTTAAAATATCATGCTGTTTCCCAATAAATAAATTCAGTTCAATTATCATCTTCGTCATTGTCCTAAGAAAGAGACCCGATATAAAATACACAGCAAACCAAAAATTAAGAATCTGAAAGAGATCAAGCCGAAAAACCTACCAACTGTATATCCTGTAGGGAGACTTTTCTAGCTTCTCCATTCGACATCTTGAAATCACCCCAAGTAGAAAACTATATTTTAGCAGGTCAAATTTAACATGTCAAAACTGGATGACAAAAATGACACCTCGGATGTTTCTTGCACTCACTCTAACCTGAAAATTTTCACAAACCAAGAAATTTTGTTAGCGCGACTACTACCCCAAACAGCATTAAAACAGCCGGTATAGTTATCAATATTAATGCATATCTATGCTACGATCAAGAAAAGAACGGAATCCGATTACATGAATCCTATGCAAACATGTCGAGCAATATCCCTTTTCCGTCTCTCAACGGCATCAACATTAAATTCTAATGCTAACGGGACAAAATATCATTATCATAGAAAAAACAAAGCCAAGCTTATTTATCAATATTCTCAAAACAATGTTTCTTTCTCTCCACTTGATCTCCAAACTCTTCCTACATAGTTCATACTGCATTTTCAACAAACACACAACATTCGCCCTATTCCCTAAATAATCAATCATATTGAGGAAAGGGGAAACATTCCTTCAACCACATTTTATCTTAACCTCTTCCTCCCCATCAAAAAGTGAAACGAATTCAGTAAAGCTTTGCAGCAAACACTTCACATGCATATCTAATCACATCATAAGACAGAAAAATTCCAGAAAAAAGTTTATTCCAACCAAACAAATCCACACATCATAACCACAAACAAAAACACCAAATAAACATAAACTTCAAATAAAAAAGAATCTACGGCAGTCCTTCAAACACAAACACGATCACGCTTCAAATCAAACTAGCAACCAGCACTGATAAAAACAGCGCCGCAAATGGAAAGATCGCGCCATAATAGAGGAGGTGGACATGCAATTGCACATGAACGTTAAATGAAGCGAAAAAAAAAAAAAACGAAAAACCCTCGCGCAAAATCAATAATATCTCGAGAATTAATTAAACCTATTTCACCTGAAATCTGTTCCCTCTCTCTTCTCTCTCTTGACTGCGTTCCTTTTGCTGTTGCGAAATTAAAGAGCGAGAGAATATTTTTTGGAGAGAGATAAAGTGATGGAATGGGCCGCTAATTCAATATTTTTCTTTATTCCAGAGAAATATTCCCCGCTGCCAGTACGCGGTACAACCGCTGATGCGCGAGGTACAGCGCCACGGTCAAGGCGAAATCGAATTTTGTGATCTCCACTCCGCGTACAACTCTTTATGAGATATGTACAAACTTTTATGATGGTCGTTTCGAAAAACTTGCTTCTGTGGGCCCCGCCTCGCCGCAGTGGCTCACGGTTGACTGGAACGCTGCGCTGCACTCGATTCCAACCCTTATTGATGCGGAAAAAAAGGTCAATTAAGTGTTTTCGGTAATTTTTATTACTACTAAAAGCAAAAAATAAATAAATATTTAGTGGATTTTATTTTTTGGATACATTTAGAAGGGAAATTTTAATTAATTTGTTCAGTAAATTAAGTGTATAAATTCACCTTTAATTAATAAATAAGTTTTTGAGTATAAAATTATCAATCCAATAATTTTGTGAACTTTCATTGATATCAAATTTCTATCATTTCACTTCTCGGTCATAAATCAATAAATGAATTTATCTGCTAAATAAATGAAATTGATTAAATGGACATCACTAGTATTGAATTATTTTTCCTCTACTTAGTAAATGGCATTGACTTACTCAAGAAGATTGCAAATGATTGCACAGCTCATATTTAAGATCAAATATTTTTATAAATAATTTAAAAAGTACTCCCTCTGTTTTCTCTGATTTGGCCACATTTCCTTTTTGGGATGTTTTCTCTGATTTTGGCCACTTTCCAAAAATAACATAAAATAATTCTTACTCTACATTCATTAAAGAGGTAGGGACCACAATAATACACATAAAATTACATTTTCTTAAAACTTGTGCCCAAAAGAAAGGGGCCAATTCAGAAAAAAACGGAGGGAGTACTATCATTGTCATGTTATATCATTTTCATTTTATTATTTTATATCTCACAAAAATATTTAAGTAATGAGATTAATATAACAAGACAGAGGGATATCATTTTTTTTCTAAAAAGAGGCTAAGTATATAGTAAAAGCCAGTAAAACATATACATTTGATTTTTAAAAAAAATCATGATCGTAGCAATATAATATAATCCTAAACTATAAATAAGTTTGTAATCAACTTTGAATGATATTATAATAATTTGGGCTGTGGCAACGGTTCCAATTATAAGTGATATTTATTCAGGAGAATAATATTTTAAAATTTAAAAGATATCCATTTTTATGAGTAATAAAATATAGGCAAACTAGCATACTTCCACGATCAAATATGGGCCCTGTCGGCCCAAAATAATATTGCAATATCCGTTATATGTTGGGTTGCAATTAAATGAATTTATTTTACACTTTTATATTCTATTTAAATAATTATTTATTTTCCTACATCCTTTTTTTTTATTTTGGCATGCATATACATATATTGAAATAAAATAATAATAAAAAAACCTTCTGAAATGAAATCACAAATTTTTCAAACTATAAATGATTATCCAATTGATTTCAGCACCATGAATATAGATACTCTCATATTAATACACTATTGTTTTTTTTTTTTTTTCACTACTTTTAGTTACATTTTCTCTACATAGTTATTATACATGCATAAAGAAGCATATTAATTACCCACAGAGAGGGTGGAAAGCCTAACAATTTTTTAATAATATTCATACAACTATTTCTAATTGGCTGTGAGTTGGCTTCTTCATCCACTCAAAAGCCAACCCGAATTTATCAGATAATAATAACAACAAAAGAAATTAGGTGAAACAGAATCAAGTCCCAGAAAAAACTCACAAAATCATAAAAAATTAAAAAGCACACATATATGTATACATTTTTAATATTATAGTACCATCCGTAAATTAGCAAAATACAAAATTGGGTGTGAATTTCTTCTTACTTTGTCATTTGTATACAAATATTTTTCTCATCCTCACCCCTCATATTTCTCCCTGTACAATATCTCTCTTACAGTAGTATTAACCTCACCAAACCTAGAAAAGAAAAAAAAGAAAGAAAAAAAGGATTTTTTTTATTATTATTTGAAAGATTAATTGGACAAAACAGTGAGGCCATTATTGAATCTGGGCCTTGTTCTGTCTGGTGATAGACCTTCCTCCATAGACTTCCTTTTACTATTGGATTGTGCTGTTTGCTGTAGCTGTGATTGTGCTGTTTCTATTTCTGATAATATTATTATTTCTTCATTTCTTGATTTTCTTGATTTTCCTGGTTTTCTGGCTTTTGACTTTCTTTGCCTTTGGTTTTCATGATGTGGGGCTTCAGCTTATTTACATCTGTGATTTTCACTGGCTTCAGAAAGAACTCCTCAGCACCTTCTTCCAAGCATCTGTAATCAATGATTTTCATCCAATCTTAATTAATAAGGATCAATACATTATTTTAAGGAATTATGATTTAATTTTATTTTATTTTGGTTTTTTTTACCTGTTGATTCTTGAGGGGACATTCTCAGAGGACATGATCACCACTGGTATATCTCTCAGAACTGAAGATTCCTGGCAATTAAAAGGGAGGAAAGGTGAATTAGTGATGAACAAAGGTAGATTTTTTTTATTTTTATTTTTTAAATGAGATCTAGATATGGGAATTTGTTGAAAGTAGGTTGAAGCAGATATGAAAATGAAGACTATAATGAGATAAAAAAAATAAAAATAAAAATAGGATGGGAGCATGCGAAAGTAGTAAATGTCCCATCAACATCTCACTACATGAAAATTAGGTGGGAGGAAAGATTTTGCAAAGATTCACATTGATCAAAATTGAATGGCAAGAAAGTGACTTCTTTAGGACATATCAAATCCAATGTAACCTCAGATCTAACAAAATCTTGTCAGAAGCATATTTTTCCGGAAAAGAAATTAACCTCTCATTTTTTTATTTTTATTTTTTATTTAATGGGGTTTTCTTGATTTATCTTTTTTATGAGAAAGGGGTTATTCTGGAAAGGTAAAATGTCCAAGAATTACACAAATAAAGACAGGCAAATCACAAGGAACTGAGAGATGGCAAAAGTGAAAAATAGAAACTGAGAAAAAAAAAAATTAACATACCTTAATTTTCTTGAGCAAATCATAGCCTGTCATCCCTGGCATACAGTAGTCTGTTATAACAAGATTCACTTCCACCTCCTGTAATAATAAAACCACAATATTAGATTCAATTGTAATGCAAGACTATTATTGATCACAATATGGAGAAAGAGAGAGAGCATACATGATGATTTTTGGGACAGAAAAAGGCTTCTTCAGAACTTCCTTCATGCCAGCCAAGAAATTCAAGAGCTTTGGTACCAGAATCAACAGTAGTAACTGCCACAAGAAAAATGCAAAAACACCCACAAAGAAATAAGCAAACAAATAATCAAAAAAATCAAACATTTTCAAGAAACAAAATCAATCGAATGAAAAAAGAAAAAAGTAGTACCTTGATAAGAAGAAGTCTTGAGAAGCCTCTCAATAAGTTTCCTATCAATCAAGCTGTCATCAACAGCTAAAACATGAAACTGAGCTTCTGCTGCAGCCATGCCCATTGAGAAAAATTCAAGAAATGAAAATGGAGCTAACAAGAAGAAGAAAAAGGAGGGGGGAATGATGGGAGGAAAAAGTTTGGTTCTTTTTCTCTATAGTGGGAAGAAGACTTTGTTTTAGGCAACAGTTAAGGAAGAGAAATAAATGAAGATGATGAGTTATGTAATGAAATTGAAGTCCCACCAAAATCTACAATCCACAAAGCAAGATCTGACCAAAGATTTTCTCCCAAAAATTTGCCTCAATTTTATTTTATTTTTTTCAACTTGGGATTTTGAATTACAAGGCAAGCAATGCTAATACTATTAGCTAACAAGGAATAAAGAATGAGAGAGAAGTAGTGAATCTTGAAGATGGCATTGGAGTAATGAAGATGATATTCTTGGATGAGAGGAAAAATATAGAATAAGAAAAATTTTGAGGGAGTTTTTATTGGGATTCAAAGGCTGTGGGTCCCACCAAAATCCTCCCAAGAGATACAGGTGATGTCAGCATAGGTTCTTTTTTTTCTTTGTTTTTTTTTTTTTTCTTGGTGTGAAATCATGTGCTCTTTACCATATCTTGAGCAGGTGGGGAGAGGTGCAAAGAGAGGGCAATATCTTTGATTCCCTTTTAAGATTTGCTTCCCATGGCCATCCAATTGTGTGTGCCATGCATGTCTTTCTCCATCCTTCCTTTTTCATATTTATTTTTTTTCCTTTTTTATTTGTCAAAAATGTGAATTTCACACATTTATATTCATCCATTTTCATTTTTCTATTCTATTCAATCTGTGTTAAGGGTATTATATACGTAGTATTTCTTTCAAAAGAAAGTTGAATTATTCAGATTGATTAATATAGTATTTGGAAATATTTTCTTTTGTCAATAATAATCATAATGTGTTTATTTTAAATTTTAAGATGTATATAATACACTTATAAAATAAAATAAAAATATGAAAATTGAAAGAAAGTACTACGTATAAATTATATTGATAGTAGCATAATAGGGTTAAAAAAATGACTTGCGGATGCATTCTTCCAAAGTATCACTCTCTCCACCCCAACGAACTTGAAATATTTTTTGAATATAGGTAAGATATATAAAATAATGAAAAGAAAATTTGGATGGAAGGAGCATGTACTAATAGACTAATAGTGCAATAAAATCCATTTAATTTCAGAAAAAACGTTTTATAGAACAAAAGTTTTTTTATCTATGTTATGTAGTAACATTAATAGGAATTTTAACTCTTGCCCTTTTCAACGTGTGACCCCATTTTTGATGTGAAATGATTAATTGGTACTACTATGTAAGATAGATGAAGATTTTCTATGATTTTTGTTTTTATTTTTTTCTTCGAGGAGATCTTCACTTTTTCTTTGATTGAGATTTTCAGCAATCTTGATGTGGAAATTTTTGTGTTTTTCATCAGGTCTATGTGAATTCGCTTTTGAAAATATTGGTTGCTCGAGTAGAAAAATAATAATATATATACATAATTTATTTTTATTTTTTTGGTAGAAGATTTTTCTTTACTATTCCAACGCGTGGTTGCTTTACATGATTCCTACAATTTGCAAATGATTTTTTTGGACCAACAAAGTCAATCAATTCTTGCGTTCTAAGGTAAAATTTTAAAATATTTTTTACTAACTGACCAATAAAAAATGGACAGATCTATTTCAGAGGAAGATGTGTAAGTTTATTATTTTATTTTTCCCACTTTGAATTATTAAAAAAATATGGAGATGAAAGAGCGCCTTTATGAAGGAGTGGTGTCTCTAAAATATGTGGTTAGTTTAATTACAGTGTCATAACTAACATTTAATGAGGGATCCAACATTTGCATTAAAAATACTAATAGTACTAGTATTATTTTATTTGGTGCAATCTTGAATAGCCCCTCTATTAATTACAGACTCCCTCTGTTTTTTTTTTTCACGGTCAACAAATCGCAAATAACAATAAAATATGTAAATTTACATTTTAATCTCATTTTTTATTCTCTTTTTCTGTACACAACCTTATATTACCTCCATTTCATTCAAAATGCTTCATTTCTTTTTTGGCATTTTTGACACGCTTCATTTATGGCATTTCTTTTTAACATTAATTATAGGGGTTATAGGGGTAAAGTTGGGAAAATGTAGTTATTCTATCATCAAATTCCGAAATGAGACACTTAAAAACAAACAACAAAACTTAAATAAAAACGGAGGGAGTATCTAATAAATTATTTTATTATTATAATTAACTTAATTTAAATAAAAGAAGAAAATTATAAATGGAACATACATAGTATTTCATATATCTCGTTTATAATTGTATTTTTTATTATTATAATAAACCCAATTCGAATAAAATTGTGCCACAAAATGTATAGAAATTCCAATAATAAGAAATATGGTCAAGATTTATTTGCTCGAACTTTTAAGATATTATTCACATGATTTTATATTTGACAAACTATAGATATTTTAAAAATTGATTTAGCAATATAGTGATTATTCAGTTTCCATGAAATTTCCACAATTCCTTCGTGTTTAATGGGAAAAGATTATAGAAGCTTCGTTGACTCGTTTTTATTTATTTATTTACTGACTAAGTCAACCAATTAATATTTGAAATCTTTTCAAAAGATTTTGTTAGTATTTTATTTATTTTTTAATAATATTTTGACACGTATTTACTCCTTCCGTTTTTTTTAAGTGTCATGGTCAACAAATCGCAAATAATAAGAAAATATGTAAATTTACATTTTAACCTCATTTATTATTCTCTCTTTCTGCACACCACCTTATATATAACATTAATTATATGGGTAAAGTTGGAAAAATATAGCTATTATGTTATCAAATTCTGATATGGGACACTTAAAAACAAACAATATACTAAAAATAAAGTACTCCTATGTGTGAAAAATAATTAAGCAATACGTGGGATGTAATTTGAAGGAAAATCGATTAGGCCATGGTTAATCAATTCTATTACAAATTTATTTTTTTGAAGAAATTTGTTAATCCAAATTGATTTGATGTAATACCTATATATCGAAATTAATTACCCACTGAGATCCGATCCATAATCAATCGCAATTAATTTTATTTGAATTTGATGACAAGAGTGATGTTAAACTACCCTTGTTTCATACCTAACAATATTCATTTACATGAATTAAATGAAAAATCAGTATCATGGGCCCACCTCAAGATTTGCCAGTTAAACAACTTAAACTAAATTTTTTTAACATAATCTGTGTCATACGAGGATTTGTCGATAAACTTTAAGGTTAGAGCTTTATTATTAATATTATTATTGTTTGTTTTCTTCTTTTTCTTTCTTCCTTTAGATAAATGAAAATTTCTAGAGTTTATCTTAAATTACGAGGGCCCTATTATTTTTTCAGTAATTAATTATTTGCTAAGAGTCGTTTGATATTGATGTGATAAACATGACATTAATTGTAATTTGACGCTATAAATATATTTTTTAATTTGGATTTGACCACGTCGATGAGATAATGATGAAGTTAATCATTTATGGAACAATTCTTACGTAAATCAAGTAGAAAATTAAATATATTATACACTTTCAGAAAAATAAGTTCAAAATATATTTATGCTTAAATAATCAATTAATTTCTCTTTTTATGGAAATCTAATTAATTAATATGATCGTCGGTACATAAATAATTTGTAGCAAATTTTGTAGATTTTTTTTTTTTTGGGTCAATAAACAGGGAAAGATACAATAAAACATAAGTCAATTTATTTGGACCACAAGGAGCGTGACCTCCATATATTCAAGTTTGTACATTTTCAAAAACTAGTATAGCATTTCGTGCAAAATTTACATAATCAATTTGTAAGCTAGTAACAAAAGACGTAACCTCTTTTTCACTTTAAAAAAATGTTTTCTTTTTGAAAGCTTCTCGTATAATTTTTCAAACTTCTCATACATTGGACAAAATTTTAATAAAAGTAATTAACTATTTATATAAACTGGGAGTCTGGAATTAATCTGAACCGTTTTTCTTATTATATCACCAGTTATCGTGATAGAAAGTGTGATTGTAATACATGATTCGTGATAACGAAGCGCAGCTCAATTGGTAAGACGCTTCCCTTCCAACCAATAGTTTGAGGGTTCGAGTCACCTCGTGTGCGTGTGTTGTGTTTGTCTGATAAAAAAAATACACGATTCGCAAAACATATATATAAATTCATATCTAAATAATAAGCATGGTTGCAAAAAAATATAATTTTGTATATAAAAAAAACATGAATATGCATAAATAAGAGAGTTTTTACAAGTCACACGATAAAATTGATTCTCACAGGAACCATCCCCTATATATAATATATATATTTTATCAGACAAATTTTAAGGCCGCGCCACGGAAGACTCGAACACGGGACCTTTGATTATATATAAATAAGTTATTGTGTGAAAGAAAAAAAAAATGAAAAAAATAGATCTAACCTATTTTTAAATATGATCTGCGATCCATATTGATATAAGCATAGTTTTGTACACAATAAGCATGATAATATTTAGAGGCAACAATTATTATGTCCTATTAGAGTATAAGAAAACAATAGTTGTCCAAAATATAAGAGTTACACAATACTTGCCCAAATTTTAAAAACATGACTAAAATACCCCCAGGAGCAAAAAAATAAAACTTCCCCCACTTTATATCACTCAAACACACGAAACCCCCCACATTCTCTCCCCAACCTCTCGACTCCCCCCATTATCAGAAAACAGCAGGTTCCAACTTCAGAAACCCTAAGAAAAAACTCTCACCATCGACCTTAGTTCTCCAACGCCACAGACAAAGCGCCGTTCTCCGTTCTCCGACAGCCGTGCGAAGCCTTGAAATCCTCCGTTGTCGCCGACCGACGACTGTCGCAGACATCACGACTCGGAAAAACAAGAGAAAGCGAAGTGAAGCCGACACCGCCGAGCAATCCGAGCCGCCGCGCTCTCCAACACCGACGGAAGAGCCCGAGAAATTGAGACCCAACGGCTACCCATTCATAGATGCAGAGGTAAGATTTTTTTTTCAACCTTCTTGCATGTGGCATTTCAGCGAGAATTTTGGAGGGTATGTCATTGGTTTAGGGGTGACGATTTAGGATCTAGGGGGATTTCGAAAAATTGTGAAGCAATCTCTAGGGTTTTTTGGTTTGAATCTGTGGTATGCCTCAGTTTTGGGTAAAGATCGGGCGATTAGAAAACATCTTTTAAGTGATGTAGTGTTGAATGTTTGTAATAAGTGGTAAAAACTTCGAATTGTTTTTCAAAAAGCTAGGGTTAGTGTATGTTCTGGATTGTTTTTACAAATAATATATAAGTTCGTAAGAAAATACATATGTTTGGTTAGAATGTGTAAAATCGAAAAGAAACTGGTATATTGTCTGATGAATTTGATAAGAAATTTTGTATTTCTTACTGTATGCTGCTGAAATAGTATAATAGTTAGAAAACTAGCCAATTTCTTATCAATTGATAAAGAGTTGTCCTCATTCTTACTATTTGGTAATGTGGTGATTAGAAAATGAAACTTTCTAACATAACATGTGTTGTGCATTGATTACTTTCGTAAGAAATTTGTGAATATTCTTACTCTGTATGAAGGAAACAAAAAAAATAGTAAGAAATAGAGGAAATTTTCTAATGACTAGATAATAAATTTGCGGATATTCTTATTATTTATTGATTTGATGGTTAGAAACTTCTTATTATTTATTGATTTGATGGTTAGGGGGAAAACTTCAAATTATTGTTCTAATTACTCCTTTTGGGTTTCTAATGCTTGGTTTTTGCGAGATTTAGTGTTTGAAATGTTGTTCGAATTTCCTGGGATTAGTGTTTTTTTGAGATTAGAAATTATGATAACTTCGTAAGAAAACGACACGTTACAGTTAGAAAGTTAAACAATTTTATAAGAAAGTACAACGATTTAGTGTTCGAAATGGTGTTCGAATTTCCTTGGATTAGTGTCTTTCTGAGATAACTTGATAAGAAATTTTGAGAATTTGGTAAGAAAACAAAACATTGCAGTTAGAAAGACAAGAATTTGATAAGAAAATACAACGATTTGTGTATCTTGGTTGGAAAAATTTAATCATGGTATCAAATAGTAAGAAATATATAATTTCTTATCATGTTGTAAGAAAAATGTTTGGTTATATTAGAATTTGGAAAAATGCAGGCAATGGTTAGAAAAATATAAATTCTAACCTAATGTGAGAAAATTTACTATGATTTACTATAAATTTTCTTACGTTGTCCTCCTATTTCTATTATTGTGTGCAAGGTTGAGTGGGTATATCAAAAGAGAAGTCCTGCTGAAGAAACCGCATATGCTTCAGTTTCATTTCATGGTTTGCCAGACTTCGACCTTACTTCTCTATTTTTCAAAATCAGCGATACGGTGCTCAAGTTTTCGAGGGAGGAGTACGCCCTGGTTAGTAGCCTGAAGCTCGGACCGGTCTCATTCAACCCGTATGCGCCTCACGAGCTGCCTCCGATTCAATCTATGAAAATTGTGGTGTTTAAATGCAACGCATATGATAAAGAAATCACATACTTCTTATTCATGTTTATCTCTTGTTGTAGTAAGAATTATATAATTCTTATCGTTCAAAGTGTTATGTAAATTCTTATCACTTAATAAATGATAAGAATTATAGGATTCTTATCATGTTTATTATTTGTTTTTAGTAAGAATTTTATAATTCTTACGGTTCCCATAATTATGTAAATTCTTATCACATAATAAGTGATAAGAATTATATAATTCTTATCATGTTTATCATTTATTTTTAGTAAGAATAAGAAATCCGTAAGGACTTTTTAAATTATTATCATCATTGAGAGAAAATTCTAATGATTTAATATTTCTAATGATTTAATATTTGGCAAGAAGAAAATATAATGATTTAATATTACTAACTCTATGTAAGAATTCGTGGATTACATTAAGCTCTATAAGAATTTATAATCTCAATGTAAGAAATTATAATATTTCTTATCATACATTACGATATTTCTTACCACAAATAGCAGATATTTAACTTTGAGTAAGAATTCGTGGATTATATAGGCTCTATAAGAATTTACAATCTCAACGTAAGAAATTGAAATATTTCTTATCAAAATTTACGATATTAATAGATATATATATATATATATATATTTATTTCTTTTTTTGATCAGGCAAACAACACACACACTCACACACACACGCACCCGAGGTGTCTCTAACCCCCGACCTCTTGGTTGGAGGGGAAACGTCTTACCAACTGAGCTGCGCTTCGTTGACAAATTGCAGATATTTAACTCTATGTAATAATTTGTTGATTACGTTAGACTCTCAGAATTTACAATCTCAAATATAATAAATTGTAATATATTTTTTTATGATAAAATGAGAAATGTGGAAGTTTTGCAATGTCTAAATAAAACAACGTATCGAAATTGTTCGGAACTCCAAAAAATTCTTCAAATGAGGAAATCCACAAAAGCTTGTTCTGATAAGCCAACTATAATCCACTGGTTGGACCCACGAGAATAATTTGACACTGGCTGGACCCACGAGAGTAATTTGACACGCTCTCGCGTGATGTATTTATTGTGGCAACAACAATTAGGGGAGATGTCATCAACTGCATTTTAAAAATAAACTAAGGTGAGAAATAAATGTACTTTTGTATGGCGACGTGCTAAGAAAACATGAGATTCTTATCTATGTTTCGTAAAATTCTTGATAATTATACAATTAAAAAAAGAAATAGTAAGAAAAGAGGAAAGAAATGGTAAGAAACTATGGGTAAATTCTTACTGCGAAAACTGATGAATAATGTTGTCTCAACATAATCTCAGTACGTACCAAAACAAATTATTCATGTAGCACATTGATAAATTTAATAATTTAATAAATTCTTACCAATGATAACATAAGATTTTGCCAAAATATAATTAGCACATTTAATATTTCTAATGATTTAATATTACTAACTCTATGTAAGAATTCGTGGATTACATTAGGCTCTATAAGAATTTACAATCTCAACGTAAGAAATTATAATATTTCTTATCATACATTACGATATTTCTTATCACAAATTGCAGATATTTAACTTTGAGTAAGAATTCGTGGATTACATTAGACTCTATAAGAATTTACAATCTCAACGTAAGAAATTGAAATATTTCTTATCAAAATTTATGATATTTCTTACCACAAATAGCCAAAATATAATTAGCACATTGTTCACATCACCAACATTATAGTAAGAATCTTCGAATTCTTATCCCAAAAAAGCCGTCAATTTGTGAATGAAACACATTAGCCCAAATATACATTCAAAAAAAGAAAGAACATTATTCCTAATCTAAACATCTCCAGCTCCATTTCTAAGGAAAAGAAATATGCAATTCCATCAATTAAGCATTCAAACATGGCAAATACGAGACAAGGCAACCACAAAAAAGAAAAAAAAAACCATAAATTCTCATTTTATCACCAAAAAAAAAAAAAAATGAAATAGGCAATGCTTTAAATTTCTTACGGGATTAAATTAAAGGATAGCAAGTTCCCCCATTGACCACAAATCACTCACAAGAAATGAATTCAAATCAATTAATTCCCCCAAATCAAACCAATTCAAATCAAATCTACATGAAGAAATGAATCAATAAATACTAATTCTCTCACTCTAGATCTGTGGGCAGAAGTAATAGCGCTCTCTCCATCGGCGGCTGCTGCTAAGATTCGGCGGAGCTCTCGCGAGCCGCCGCACCCTCAGGTGGAGACGCGGCTTCATCAGAATCTGTCGTCGGCGGCTGTCGACGCGTAAAACCCTAAAATGGGTCAGATGCGAGAATGGGGAAAATCACTATCAATACATGCGCGATTGAAAGCTGATTCCAATGGTGTGATTTTCGTGATGATTTTTGAAGAATTGAGAATAGGGTGAATGATTTTTGAATTGAGAGAGAGAGGAGAGAGAGATTCTCAAAAACTTGCAGAAGAGAGAGAGTGCGATAATGAAAAATGAGGGAGAAAGATTGATTCTTTCTAATATACAAGGGTATTTTAGTCTAACCAATTAAAAATGGGCAAAATTTGTGTATTCTTATATTTTGGACAAAAATTGGTTTTCTTATCTCTAAAGGGATAAAACTATGCATTTCCTCTAATATTTAAGCATCAAATTATATATGAACGAACATGGTCGTAATATATAAGCATGAAAGGACGGTTGTTTATAAATTTAAATATTACTGAATTTTTCAAGCCATGATTTATTTTTATATGAAACTTTTTTCACATATAATATATATATATATATATATACTATTAATTGTCACATCAATAATTGAAAAGGATCACAACATTAATGTGAATGATAAATTGGCACTCATGTTCCTCAATCTTTAGGACAAGAACATAAAATCATGAATAAAAACAAGTAAATCCTAAGAGATAATGTGTCCACCCCTTAGGAACCTTACATATGTATCCCTTTTAATTATTTATCATTGTTTTGTCCCTACCATTATTTTTCCATCTTTAAATCAAATAATTACCCTTGACATTTTTCAAAAGGGCGAGCTAATTGTTTGAGATATATACCATGGTACCATGGGTAAATTAAAATATTGATAATAATTCGTCACCGTCGTAAAAAAGGGAATGAACAATCTCGGATGCTTTATTTTAAAATTTATTGTGCATACGAGTTTACGTGCGTGATTAATTTGACTAGTGATTAATAATTGAATTGTTTTAATATTGCTTTAAAAAATGATTGACTGTATAAATATATATATTCTACGTATATATAAAGAAAATGACGGTCAGCCTCGATATGCAAAGAACCATATCTATAGATAATAAATCTAATTTAACGAGTATATTAGTATTTCTTTAAATGAGGAGATAATTAATTGTAATTTATAAATTCACAAATCTCAATAGAAAATCAAAGTGCCAATTGTAAAGGGGGAATAAAGTGTCATCACACAATTTGATACCTCAAAAAAATAATACTCCGTAATAGGAAAAAGAAGAACAAAGTAAGAAAGAAGGATAACATTTTGACTTTTTAGCCATCGAATTATATTGAAGTCAGCCATTATTTTATTCTTTTAAAAAAAAATAAAAATCCGGGTGCAGTGGTGCTCTTCTTTTCAAATCCTTTTCATTTTGCGGTATTTCATGCCTTATAAAGTTTTCGAAATATGAAAAAATAAAAAAAGTAGAAAAAAGAGGGAATATGCATCCTACTTTATTTTGAGGAATATTCTAATGAAAATTTTAAAAATATATCTAGTAAAAAACATAAATTTCGTGCTATTTTTTTCTTAAATTTAAAAACAAGTAATGATATTTGAGACTCAAATACAAAATAAAAAGTGAACAATAGCACATGCATATATAAATAAATAACTAAATATATCTATATATAATTATCTTCTTAATGGCAGTTGAGAAATAGCTAATACGTCCGAACGGCTGTTGAAATGGTTTAGTTTAAACGTAATTATAATAATTAAATTTATTCAGATGCATTGAACCTTCTTACATTGTTCCAATTAATTTTCTTTAATTGTTATTAGTTTAGACGTTAGATCTGCTTATTTTATAGTTGACGTAAGATCTGTTTTTATTGCATTTTATTTGCTCAACCATATTTTAATAATCTCAATCTCAATAACCACTTCACCCCACGCCCACTCCCACCTTCCCAAAATGAAAGTAATTATAAAATTCAAGAACGCTATCTCAAAAGCCAACTTATATAAAATGAAATAGAAACAACCAAACTGTATTTTTTATTATAATTATAATATACGCAAATATATAATTTATAATTAGTGAGATTCCAAAGTAGGAATTTTTTTTTCTGCAATATTTATTTTAGACAAATATTTTTGACATGATATTACAAAAAAAAATTAAAAAATAGGGGTAAAATATCAAATCAAATCAACATAAAAGAAACCCATTTCCCAAACTTTGATGTTTATTGCAATATATTGGGCAAAAATGACTGATAATGGTCCCCTTTATGAAGTGGAGAAAAATTAGGAGTTTTCATTTCAATTTTTACAAAAAAGAAATAAAATAAAAATACATTAAATAAAAGAACTGCCAATCTTTGGGCCACCCACAAAATCTTTTTGCCAGCCTTGTGCCTAAATGTTTTATTGTTTCTTGTCTACATATGAAAATATTAAATTTTATTATTTAAAGGGACACCTATGAAATCTCTAGAAATCTCAGTTTTTTTTTTTTTTTGCACAGAACAAATGTTGGTTTTCTTGTTTTTAATTGTTTGGTTTTGGTCCCATTTCTTAATTTATTATTTTTGAATTAATTAATTGATGGGGAATAAGTAGTTATCCTTGGCTGGCCATGATGCCCTACTTCAACTCCATTATGCAAATTAGGAATAATTTCCTTTGTGATAAATTATTTTGTTTTTATTCATATTGATTTTACTGTACATAATGTGTGTGTGAAGATGATGTTACTATTGCAAATGTGAGTAAATTGTTGTGATATAATGGGAATTTGATGATGAAAGTTGAGCCTATAAAATAAAACGAATTCCTCGTGTGTCTTTTCCGATGTCCCTAATCAAATTAAATAATATCTTGACAAATATTACTAGTATCCAATTTATAGTCGACTAACATGTGAAATATAAAGGGAAATACGCAAATTTTGGTGGAAGTTTTGTTTTTAATACAGACTTTTAATTTAATCTGTATGTGCACGAATAATGATAAATTTAAAAATAAAGGGATAAATATTGATTTTTTATATGAATTTAAAAATCTCAATGGAAGCTGGGAACCGATAATATTTTGTTAGTCAGACAATCTGTACATGAATTGGATTTTTTTTAAATTTATATGAAAAAATCAAACTAATCATTAATTTATGTACTCCGTATATGCAAGACAAATGTAAAGTTCATATTAAACAACAAATTCCCAGAAAAAATCGTATATTTACGTGTAAAATAACCAAAATATAAATATTAGGATCTAATACTATTCATCATTCAAGTATGCATGAAATCTATATTATAAGTATGCTTTATTTATATTTTAACAAATTCCACACAGCACACTGAAAACATTAGTTGAAATCTTGATTTTTCTTTTGGTCTTTAAAATAATACTATTTACTAGCAATGTGGGATCCACAGCAAAATTAAACATATGAATATTTTTATTAGGCCCACCCAATATTCATTTAATCGGGTTCATGATAACAAAGAAGCCCAGCCCATTATGTAATGGGCTATTATTTTGATTTCTGTAGAGAAATTTTGGGCTATTATTCATTAAGCAAATGGTAGAACTTGCACACACTTTAACTATATTTTTCTTTTTCTAGTGGGCATTATCAAAATATACGGTTGTGTATTGTACGTTAAATAATTATTAAAGAGAATTTATTTCGGAATAAAATAGTGCAAATTTTTGACTCCACGTGTAAAATATTATTTTCTTCGTGAAAACCAACACCTTTGTTGACTCGAGTTCTACCACAAACGATGATAAATGCGGAATCTTGAAATTTCGAGCGAAAAATTATTCCTTCTTCACAGTCAAAGTCGGCCATGAATTCGAAGCTCGTCTTCGCTGCAGTAGCACTTCCACTGATAGCGGTGGCGGTCGCCATCGCCGCCGCCTCCGTCTTCACTCCGCCGCCGGTACCAGGCTCCGGTAATGTGCTTCCCGCCGCCGAGAGGCTCCACCTCGTCGGAGCCGTGGGGCCCGAGAGCTTGGTTTTCGACCCCAGCGGCGGAGGCCCGTACACCGGCGTCGCCGACGGCCGTGTTCTCAAGTGGCACGGCGGAGAGTGGGTGGAATTCGCCGTCACCTCATCGGAGAGGTAACTTTCACTCGCCATGACTTTGTTCTCTCTTTATAGTTGGAGATTAGGGTTTAGTGATAATGCAACTCTGTTGTTCAATTATTAGTGGATTATTTATCAAAGAATAATGAATTTCAAGAATTTTAACTCAATGCCATGGATTAATTACACTTTGAATTAGCTCTTGTTTCCTCTGCTTGATTTTTGATGGATTATAAAACAAAGGGTTTATGCTTATAACTCAAAAATGCAATTCTGTTTATTTGTATTTGATCTCATAATAAACTAATTTCTACTCCTTTTTGTGATAATGAAAGCCTTTTTTTTTTTTTTCCCCTTCTATAATTATGGAATGAGGAACAGTCTATATCCTTCATGTTATTTATCAGACCAAAATAATGTATATGGTTCTGAATAACAGTTGTGGGCAACTTCCATTGATGTTCGATATCGAAACAGTAAAGATTGAGAAAGCTCTAAAGTAACAGCACTTACATTAGTAAAAAATTGATCAGATTTTTCGCCTTTTCTGAAGGGATGAGTGTTCTAAGCCGTTCAATCCAGCAATGGAGCACGTATGCGGAAGGCCATTGGGACTAAGGTTTCATGAGAAGAGCGGAGAACTTTACATAGCCGATGCATACTTAGGTCTTCGAGTAGTGGGACCTACAGGAGGAGTGGCTACACCGGTAGTAACTGAAGTAGAAGGCCAGCGTTTACGTTTCACCAATGATTTGGATATTGATGATGAGAAGGATGTGATTTACTTCACAGATTCTAGCACCGAATACTACAGAAGGTAATTCAGTTTAATGCTTTGAAGCCTCTGCTACGTCTTGTTCATGATCCTCTCGTTAGCTTTCGTTCTTGAAAAAATGGCCTTAGTTTGCATTATGTGAGATGGTTATTTGATATAGCTTCAAGTATGTTTGGGGTATCACTACACTACATTAACGGGGCGAATGTTCACAAATTGTAATTTTTGTTATAGTCTGTTACGAAGAATCTCTAGATATCTTCTCAGTCACACAATGTCACTGATCGAGATTGGGATGATACATATGTAGTGTAAGATTCATACTGCATACATATACTATGCATTATATGAATATTTTACTCTAAAGAGCTTCAAAATCAGAATTCTTACCTAAATCTGTTCAATTTTACTGACTCTGAGTTTGTTTGTGAGTTTAGGGAATTCATTTCAGCAGCTCTAACCATGGACAAGACAGGCAAGTTTATGAAATACAATAGCTCAAGCAAAGAAGTGACAGTTTTGCTCCGAGGCCTTTCTTTTGCAAACGGAGTTGCTCTGAGCAAAGATCGCTCTTTTGTCCTAGTAGCTGAAACCACGAGATGCAGAGTGCTACGCTTTTGGCTTCAGGGCCCTAATGCTGGTAAACACGACGTTTTTGTCGAGCTACCAGGCTACCCGGACAACATCAGAAGAGACTCGGAAGGAGAATTCTGGGTTGCTCTTCACTCGAAGAGTGGGCTCGTTGCAAAATTATCCTCTTCATACACGTGGTTTGGACGTATGCTTTTAAAGCTCCCTCTCGACTTCAAGAAACTGCACTACTTGTTAGTGGGAGGCAAGCCTCATGCAACTGCCATTAAGCTAAGCAGTGAAGGTGAAGTTTTGCAGGTTTTGGAAGATCTAGAAGGGGAAACGTTGAAGTTCGTTAGTGAAGTCGAGGAGAGGAACGGAAAACTGTGGATCGGATCTGTGTTGATGCCTTTTATAGGAATCTACACTCTGCCATAACAAACCATCCAAATTTGTAGAGTTTCTGTGTAAATTAAAGCTGCATATTCAGATTTCGGACAAGGTACATCGAGCTATTGTAATAAAAGAATTTGAAGCTTTTCTCATTACAATTCTCTTCTTGCATTCTTTATTATATATATGGCCTATCGAAGAACGTGAAAGCAGAACTAGGAAAGAACTAAAGAGACCTAAGGAAAATAACATATGATGAAAAATCATTAAACTGCAAATGTTGCCCTAATTAGAGGGTGAACTACTTGAAACCCTTCTTCTTCAAACTGCCTCAGATCCCAGCCATGAAGAACAGGTGAGTGCACTTTTTTCAATCTAAACATTTTACTCAAACCATAGATTATCAGCCCTTTACCGGCCTTGTCTCTTCCAGGAAGGTAAATCACTAAAGACAAGTCGTCGTCTTCTCCCTTGCTCCCACGAAACACGGACAATACATGGAACCGGTCCCTGCTGAACCGCCAAGGGAGGTGGACCTGGTGCCTCACTGTCCACCTAGAGTAGTCCTCCAGCTGAAACAAGTCGAAAGTCTTGGTGTACGGTTCGTGGAAGTCGATGAGAAGCAACTGGCCACCGGCTTCTCCGAAGAACCGGATTGTCCTTCTCGTCCAGCCACCCTGAACCGGCGGCATCGCCATGGTCTTGAAGCTCTCGTTCTTGAGGTCGAAGTAGAGTGAGGTTTCTCCAACATGCGAAGGCCAGTGGATGGCTCCATTCAAGAAGACACCGCATTTGAAGTTGACGTGATCTCAGTTTCGCGGCAGCTCGGCCGGAGAGATCCGCCATTGCTTCGTCTCCGACGAGTAAATGTCGATCCGGGTGTAGGAGAAGTACTGTTTTCTAACTCGAGAGAGGGCGACGACTTTGTAGTAAGGTGAGTCCGACGGGTCGAAGGCCAAGTTCATTGACGTGACCTCGATTTCACCATCTTCTGCGAGTGGCAAGGGGATGAGCCGGGACTCGTTCGTCGTCGGATTGTAGACGTAGTGTTTCACGTTGGGGCTGGCGGTGGTCGGAATCTTGCCTTTCTCTGCTGAGATACCGGGGCAGAGGAGTAGGCCGTTGCACGATTGCTTGATTTGGATGCCGTTCACGTCGATCTCCGGTGTCAGCGGCCGGTTTAGGGCGGTGTCGAGAGGGGCGGTGATGTACTTGACGTTTGAATGGTTCGACGGCCCCGTGCGGCGGGTGTAGCGGCGTATGAGGAGGTGGGACGGCGGCGGGATTTTGTAGACGTATTTATGGCCGGTGATCAGTCGATACCAGTTCTTGCACACGCATGCAAGAGGTGCGAGTTTTTCCTTCTTGAGTTTTGAGAAAATTTGACTCAAGAGGTCTTCATTGCTGCCTACGATTTCTGCAGAATATGATGATTCGATTTCACAAATGGATTTCAGTGCATGGGCTCTTCTTCTTCTTTTATTCTTCTTCCTCCTCTTTTCTTGAATTTGCCCTTTCTCGAACTGCCCAAAAAAAGGTTGAACGTTTTGGAGGGGCCGATTTGCATGGCTACGTATGCGATTTTCTTGAGTTTTAGTGACTACTGCATTATGGATTTGAGTTTTTTTTATTTATATATATAAGTGTGTGTGTGTTTCTGTTAGGGTTTATGATGTTTTTGAGAGTCTTGGCCTCCAAGAATTGTGTTTTTATGAATTTTGATGAGAGATTTTCAAGTGAGTAGGGTTTTATTCTGGGCTGGATTTATAATTTGCATGGAAATTGGGCTGTATTATTTTAAATCCCAAATGAAAATAATAAAGGGAGTCTTGATTTGAATAAATTCTATAGAAGTAAATCCACAAATTAAAGATAAGTACTACAAAAATTAGAAGTGCATGCCATGTTATTTGGGCATATTATTATGATTTATGTGTATCTTTGTTAAAATATTGTTAATCAGTACTCTATGTCCCGTTCGAAATGTTACATTTTATTATTTTGTATTTCATATATATTCAAAAACGGTAATGTCTCGAACGTGACGGTAGTATTTTTAATTTACATTTGTCTTATCTTGGACAAGCATCATGATTTGTATAGAGTTTGGCTGAAAAGTAATTATGGTCCTAATTGAAGTTTTGCAAGCGTTCATCATTAAATTACAGTAGCTCTTTGTGGAATTAGCTCTAGGAAAATTAACTATTGTCTAGCTAAATTAGTGTAACAATTTACTTACATTCTTTTATATTAATTATAAATTTTTACTTGTAACGGCAAATATTAAACTCATGTGATCAGTTGAATTTTAGGTCATGCCCTTAATTATTTTTTGGTACCGTTTGTAACAAATAATAATAGCAAACGACAAATAATTAATTATTAATTCTGCAAAGCTACTGCCAGATTCTTTTCGATGTTCTTGATTTTTCTTGAAAAACACCACATATGCAATTGGTGGATCCAAAAACGGTAAAAGTAGCAAATAAGCTCTTAGGATTGTCACCCCTAACGGCGTATAGGCCCCTGATCGATCGTGTATTTTAGGGTGATTATACGAGAGAGAGAGAATGAAGAACACGAGAGGTTTTTACGTGGTTCGATCTTTGATTAGATCTACGTCCACGAAGGAGAGAATGTTTTATATTTTCGTGTTCTAACCGCTATTACAACCTGCCTCTTTCTTTACAAATGATTCCCTTTTATAGAGGATGGAGGTCACGGGTGTTTCAGGAGTGGTTGGGGGTCGTGGGTGCTCCTGTCTGCACTGTGGAGTGGTTGGGAGCAGTTGGTTGACTTTCTTGACTTCCACTGGGCTTTATCCTTGATTGGGCCGGGGGAATTAGGAATGGGCCGAGCTGATCTGGGCCTATTGGGCCATATCCTATCACATCCCCCCCCCCAAAAGACCGGAGCAGCGAGGTCATTGTGGGGAGGTGTAAACTGGTCGAGGTCGAGGTCGAATTGTACTTGCTTCGTCGGAAATGTGGTTTTGACGAAGTCGAAATGTATACCGCCTCGTTTTGACGAGGTCGAGCTTGAATTTCATTGCTTCGTCGGAAATGAGATCTTGACGAAGTCAAAATGTACACCGCCTCGTTTTGACGAGGTCGAGCTTGAACTTCATTGCTTCGTCGGAAATGAGGTTTTGACGAAGTAGAAATGTATACCGCCTCGTTTTGACGAGGTCGAGCTTGAACTTCATTGCTTCGTCGGAAATGAGGTTTTGACGAAGTAGAAATGTATACCGCCTCGTTTTGACGAGGTCGAGCTTGAATAGACGTGGCGTGATGTGCGACTGCTGTTGTCAGCGTAGGTAGGACACGCGTCGCTTTTTGGTTGGGGCAGGTGAAGAGGCGGGATTTGAAAAGGCGTGCCCTTGCCTTTTAAAGGCTTCTTATGTACGCTAAACCACATTTTTCTCAATCGATTTTCAATATCGCGCAAGAGAAAACCCTAAGGCCCAAAATTCTGCAACCGCCGCCGTTTAGCCAGTTCCCGGTGATTTTTGATCAGAAAATCTGTGACAAGTAAGTAATTTTCTTCACAATGGATGTTTC
This sequence comes from Mentha longifolia, assembly GCA_001642375.2. NCBI lineage: Eukaryota > Viridiplantae > Streptophyta > Magnoliopsida > Lamiales > Lamiaceae > Mentha > Mentha longifolia. Next base: position 1,953,296 of record CM038112.1, read on the forward strand.
TCCTTATCCCCAAGTAGATAGTGATAGTGAGAACGTAGGGGTTTCGCCTTCGCCGGTTAGGGGGTTTCCGGCGAAGGTTTGGCTGAATGTATATACCCGCGCGTTAGTCCCGCCGGCGTTTAGGGAAATTGAATTCCCGTCGTTGGTCGGGTCTGACGCGTCTCTGGCTGTGGCCTCCACCATGTCTGTATCTCATATGCAGGGTCTGGCCCGCAGTTTTTTATTTCCCGAGTCAGTCGAACTCCTTTTACGTCGTGATGTTGATAGGGGTAGTTCGCCTCCTGTGGGTTTTTTTACTGTATATGAAGATTACCTTCATTTTGGTTTACGGTTCCCTTTGAACCATTTTTTTGTCGAGCTCTTAGAAGAGCTTGAACTGGCGTTAGGTCAGTTGCAGCCACCCTCTGTCAAGCAGATCATCGGCTTTTGCTTTGAGGTCAGCCGACGTGGTAGTACGCCTACCGTAGAGTCGTTCCTTAGGTTTTTTAGGCCTAAGCTTGGTCCGACGGGGTGGGCTTACCTTTCCCCTATTAATAGGTTCAAGTTGGGGACGCCTTCTAAGGTGCCGAACTGGCAAAAGAAGTTCTTCTTTTGCCGGTGTGAAGGTGTCCCGTTATACTCTTGGATGAAGGGTAAGTTCGCTCCTCGAGACACTGGGAAACCGACCGGTGACCTTGAGACGAGCTTGGTGAACCTCGGCCTCGTTGAAAGGAATTATGCCGAGGCCGAGCTTGCGAATCATGGGCTAAGCCCGTATAACTCCGTGTCTGACGCGGACTTGGGTGAGGCTCTGCTTTGCTGACTTGCGTTTCGTGATTTCTTTCGTTTTTTGCTGACAACATATATATATATATATATTTTTTTTGGTAGTGGATGCCCAAGCTTTCCAGGCCGCCTTACAAGGCAAGAATAAGAGGAAGAGGCAGAAGCCCTCTGTTTCCGTGGTGGAGAGGGTGACTTCGGCGGCGTCGTCAGAGAGGACGGCCGACCTTACAAGGTCGGTATCCGTAAGTTCGCAGCTGGAGGCGCCTGTCCATGGTTCCTCTCCACTGCAGGTGGTCGGCCGACGACCTCGAGGAGCCGTAACTTCGTTGGATGCTGAAGTGACGATCGTCGAGAGCGGCGCGACCTCGAGCCAAGGATTCCCTGAAGTAAGTGTACAACTGAATATTACATATACATATAGTGATTGTTCCTTTTTTAATCTCCCCTTTGTTTTCGGGTTTTAGGGAGCCGAGGCGGTTTTGCAGGGCTTGGCGAGCTTCATTAGGAGTGGAGTCGCCAAGTTACAAACACAGGCTGCCGAAGCTGCGGCTACGGAGGATCGGCTGATGGCCAGGGTCCATGCTGCCGAAGCCGCGGCACAGGCAGCACAGGAGAGGGAGGCGGTGGCTTTGGCTGCCGCCGAAGAGGCGAAGAAGAAGAACGCCGAGCTGGAGGCCGAAGTGGACCGGCTGACCAACGAGATTGCCGGGGTGGTGGCTGGACAGGGGGACGTGTTCCGAGCTGTGGTGGAACGTGTCTTCCGGTCGAGGCATTTCTCCCACATGGCCGTTCAGTTGGCGAGTGCCTTGAGTACCCCGATCGTCTCTGCAGCGCTCGACAACATCGCCGCCGACATCCCCGAGCTTGATAAAACCAAGTACGGGTATGGTGTCATGACGGAGGAGGAAACGCTGCAGGACTTCGCCGGTGTGCTCTTGGAGCTCGGTTCTTCAATCCCGGTGGTCGAGCAGCTCGCCGCGCAGAGGGTTCTTCTCACTGAAGGGACTATTCGGCGATGTCCCGCCGACAGGTATGAACTCCTGGAGACGGTCATCGCCAACCTTGAGAAGACCCCGGCTGCACAGACCACCGAGGAACCAGCTCGCGACGACCTCGAGGAACCAGAGGTCGGCCTAGAAGGAGAAAATCGTGAAGTAGTGAATTGACACTTCACGATTTTTGGCTTATTTCCCTCTTCTCCTTTTTTTTTTTTTTTTTTTTAGTTTTGTACTTCGTCACCGTTAGGGTGGCGTTTCTTTCGCCGTTTTCGGCTATACATAAATAAAAGGATTTCTTTTTGAACCTTGCTTGTATTTGTTCTGTAGTCTGCTCCCGAGTTTTATGATGTCTCCCACCTTGTTCAAGAAATATCCGAGCTTCGCCGAGCTGTAGAGGTGGCCGAGCTCGATGTTTCGAACTGGAAGAAGCGGGCTAATAACATAGAGATCGAGGCCGAGGTGAAACTTCGGGCTTCTTTAGAAAAACTCGATGAGATGCATGCCAGATACATGGAGCTCGAAGACCAGTACCAGCGAGCTCGGGATGACATCAAGGCTTGCAAAGAGATCGTCGAGGAGCATATGGAATACGAGACCATAATTCACCGAGCTGGGGGATCCACGATTTCCGAGACTTACGATAAGGTCAAGGAGCTCCAGGCCCGATGCCGAAGTTACAGGGAGGAATTTGGGAGTGAATCCTGGCAGGTTAGAGGTGAGTTTGAAGAGCTCGTTCGTGTGGCGAGCATTTATGAGACAGTCCTTGATCGATTTCCGAAGCTAAAGCGGCGTCTGTCCTTACAAGCTGGTTCTGCGACTTCAGTTTCTTCCGATCCGGATCCGAAGTTGCTCGACCGTACTTCTAGAGAATTTTTGGGAGGTGAATCTTCGAGGTCTGCTGACCCGGACCCGAAGATTGTGACACGCCATTCTCAAGAAATTTATAGTCAAGAGCGGCGATCGGCGTCTGGACGGGGTTGGGGTCGGGGTCGGGCGAGCCAGAATGTCCGAGGTAGAGGCCGAAGTTCGGCTTCTGGACGCGGTCGGGGCAGGTTTAGTATAGACGATGTTTTGAACTTCAACTCCGGCAGGGATTTTGCTAGAGATTGGCTTAGCTTTAGTAAGCGAAAGCCTCCGGGTTCCTCGCCTTCTTAATGTAACAATGTACATTTATTTCTATTCAAATAAAACAGAAATTTTTGCATTTGCATTTACCAACTTTCTCAGTCACTTCGTCTTGTGATGAAGATTTGTGCTTTCAGTTAGCCACCTTGTCTGATGATGAAGTTTAGGCTTTTAAGTGGCCACTTCGTCTGAAGACGAAGCTTAGGCTCTTAACCAGCCACTTCGTCCGAAGACGAAGTTTAGGCTTTCAAGTAGCCACTTCGTCCGAAGACGAAGTTTAGGCTTTCAAGTAGCCACTTCGTCCGAAGACGAAGTTTAGGCTTCCAAGTAGCCACTTCGTCCGAAGACGAAGTTTAGGCTTTCAAGTAGCCACTTCGTCCGAAGACGAAGTTTAGGCTTTCAAGTAGCCACTTCGTCCGAAGACGAAGTTTAGGCCTTCAAGTACCTTATTTGTCGAGTTTATCGATAGGGGTGGTCCCCTAACGCGCGTTTAGGTGTTACTCCGACGTGGAGTTTATTTGTATCCTCGTCAGGATTTTAAAATCAAGATACTTGGTATAAAACGAGAGAGGTGTACCATGTATGCAAATTATTTAAGTGAACTAAAAAAAAAACTTTAATTGAATGGAGTTAAAAAAAGACAGAATTTACCAAGACGACCCGGCTCCTAGGACCTAAATGGACTCGGACACTGCTCTCTGTTTATACAAAGTACCTTTTCAAGTGAGTAATGTGCCATGTACGGGGTATGGGCTCACCAGATAAGTGGGCGAGCTTGTACGACCCTTTTCCGAGGACTTCTTGAACTCGGTATGGTCCTTCCCAGGTGGCTTCTAATTTGCCGAGTTTTTCCGCCTTACTGACCTCGTTATTCCGGAGTACGAAGTCGCCTATTTGGAGCTGCTGATGCTTCACCCGGCTGTTATAATACCGAGCTACTTGCTGTTTGTATCGAGCTTCTTGTATGTAGGCTTGTTCCCGTCTCTCTTCTAGCAAGTCCAAGTTAGTTCGAAGTCCATCTTCGTTGTCTTGGGCTGCGAAGTTAAGCGTTCGGGGGCTCGGCAGACCGATCTCTACCGGGATCACCGCCTCGGTTCCGTACACCAAGCTATATGGTGTTTCGCCGTGTGATGTCCTCGGGGTGGTTCGGTACGACCATAGGACTTGGGATAAGCTCGCAGCCCAGTCTCTTTTGGCCTTGTCGAGCCGGGTTTTTAACCCTTTGACTATCGTTCGGTTCGTAACCTCGGTTTGGCCATTCGCTTGAGGATGGGCTACCGAGGTGAACTTTTGCTGGATGTGGAGTTCGTCACACCATTCTCTGAACGTCCTGTCTGTGAACTGGGTTCCATTATCTGATACGAGGACGTGAGGTATGCCGAAACGACAAACTATGTTCTTCCAAACGAAGTTCAGGGCGTTTTTACTTGTGATCCGGGCCAATGGTTCGGCTTCGACCCATTTCGTAAAGTAGTCGATGGCTACAATGAGGAATTGTAATTGGCCGGGGGCTTTTTCAAATGGGCCGACGATGTCAATTCCCCACTGCATGAACGGCCAAGGGCTTTGTATGCTGGTCAGCTTGGTCTGAGGCAACCTCGGAACCGTCGTATGGATTTGGCACTTCGGACACCTTTTGACGAGGTTGGTAGCGTCTTGGAACATGGTGGGCCAGTAGTACCCACACCTCATGATCTTTTTGGAGAGGGCGCGGGCTCCAATGTGACTGCCACAGGAGCCTTCATGGACTTCGCGCAGTGTGTAGTTTGCTTGGTTGGGCCCCGCACATCTTAGGAGAGGTTGGAGGTAGGATCTTCTATACAACACTCCCTGTTCAAAGACATACTTGGTGGACTTGGCCAGGAGCTTTCTAGCTTCAACCTTATCGGTGGGGAGTTCGCCTATCTCTAGATAGCTGCGAAGTGGAGTCATCCAGTTCGGTCCATCTTCGGTTACTATATTAACTTCGGCTTCATCGATACTTCGGAGCTGTACTTCTTCCACTGGAGAGATTGTTGATGATGACGCGAGCTTGCTTAGTGCGTCAGCTCGCCCGTTATCCCCTCTTGGGATTCGCACTAACTCGAAGTACGAGAAGCCTTGTTGTAGGATCTTGGCCTTATGAAGGTACTTCTTCATTCGTTCTCCTTTGGCCTCGTATTTACCCAGTATATGATTCACTATGACTTGGGAATCGCTGTGAATTTGAATGGCCCTTACCCGGAGAGTCTCGGCTAGGCGAAGTCCAGCGATTAGAGCTTCGTACTCAACTTCGTTGTTTGTGGTCGGAAAATTGAACCGGAGTGCGTGGGTGATCTCCTTTCCTTCCGGGCTGATGAGTAAAACCCCGGCTCCGCTTCCTTTGTTACCTGATGCCCCGTCCACGTAGACCTTCCAACAGTCTCGCGGTTGTGGATTAGGTGCCTCGGCCTTTGGTTTATCCTCAGTAGGTTCAACGGATTGCTGTGCTTCCGTGAACTTGGCTTCCACCAGAAAATCGGCCAGGGCTTGTCCTTTGATTGCTTGGCGAGGTATAAAGGAAATTGTGTGCTCGCCGAGTTCTACAGCCCATTTAGCGATTCGCCCAGACGCTTCTGGCTTTGTAAGTACTTGCCGAAGTGGTAGGTCGGTCAGTACTTGTATCTGATGTGCATGGAAGTATGGTCGAAGTCTCCTCGCTGCATTCCCCAACACAAGTGCGACCTTTTCCAAAGGCTGGTATCTCGTCTCCGGCCCTTTTAGGGCTCGGCTTATGAAATAGACGGGTAGCTGATGACGTCTTTCTTCTCGTACCAGGACTGCACTGATTGCCTCGTTCGAAGCGGCGAGGTACAAAGAGAGGGTCTCGGCGGCCTTAGATAGAAAGCGACTCAGGGCGGCTAGGCAGCCCGTCAGTTTGTGCACGTCGTGGATCGACTTCGGCACTTGCATTTCTTGGATAGCCCGGACTTTCGAAGGGTTGGCTTTTAACCCCTCGCGTGAAACCCAACACCCTAGAAATTTTCCAGATCGGACCATAAAAGTACACTTTTCTGGGTTTAATTTTAAGTTCACTTTACGAAGTAGGCCAAAGACAACTTTAAGGTCGTTTACACAAGTGGCGATCTCCTTGCTTTTTACGACTATATCGTCTACATATACTTCGACAATGCTACCGACGTGGGCTTCAAAAATTTTATCGACCATCCTCTGGTATGTGGCTCCGGCGTTCTTTAGTCCGAAGGGCATTTTTTTGTATGCATAGATGCCGAAGTCCGTGACGAAGGCGGTCTTCGGCGCGTCTTCGGCATTCATGAGGACTTGGTGGTATCCCTTGTATAGGTCCAAGAAGCTGAACACCTTGTGGCCAACAAGAGCTTCGACCTTCTTGTCAATGTTGGGGAGGGGGTAGCAGTCCTTTGGGCAGTGCTTATTAAGGTCCGTGTAGTCAATGCACATCCGCCACCCACCTCCCTGCTTTTTCACCATCACGGGGTTGGCCAACCAGGTCGGATACTTTACTTCGAATAAAATATCGGCCTTTTGCAGTTGCCGGACCTCGTCGTGAATTACTTGACTCCTTTCGGCTGCGAAGGCTCGTTGTTTCTGCCGAACTGGTTTTATTGCAGGGTCGATGTTGAGGTGATGAGTGATGATGTTTGGTGCCACCCCGGTCATGTCAAGCGGCGACCAGGCGAAGACATCTCTATACTCCCGAAGTAGCCGGATAAGTTGACTTCGGAGCTCGTTTTCGCCGACGAACCCTACTTTGACGACCTTGGCAGGGTCATCTTCGTATAATGCGATGTCTTCTACCGGCTCGATGGATGGAGACGACGTCGGCTCCACCTCTTCGGGTTTCTGTAGTTGCTATGCCTGGGGGTGTTGATTCCTATCACCTCGGAGTGCGACCTGCATGCACTCCTTTGCCTGTTGCTGGTTTCCCCGAAGCGTGATCACTCCGTTTCTAGATGGAATCTTAATCGTCAGGTGGTAGGCCGAGCAGATTGCCTTTGTCGATATTAGCCAATCTCTTCCTAAGATGATGTTATAGGGGGAGCTGGCTTTTACGACGAAGAAGTGGATTATCTTCGTAGTAGACAACGGGTTTTTTCCAACTGTCACGGGCAGTGAAATTATGCCTTCCGTCGTCGTCTCTTGTTGTGTGAAGTTCTTTAATGGCATGGGTGCTGGCTTTAGACGTGCTTCTTCGATATCTAGCTTATCGAAGCAGTCTTTAAAGAGCACACTCACCGATGCTCCACTATCAACAAATACGCGGTGGACCAGTTTGTTGGCCACCACCGCCTCGATTATGGTGGCATCTTGATGAGGTACCGCATGGGGAACCGGGTCATCACCGGAAAAGGTGACGACCTCGTCTCTCCTGAACCTTTTTTGAGTGGGTTCTTCTCGCTGTGGACTCCGGGCTTCGGCTTTCAATGATGACCTCGTCGTGCCTTCGGGCAGTCCGGTGATGGCCGTGATGACTGCGTCATATTGAGGCTGATCTTCGTCCTCATCCTCGTCGTCGTGCCTTGGCCTTTTGTCATTTTGGGGGGCGCAGTTATAGCCTCCCTTATTTTTCTTTCTCTTGCCCTTCCCTTGAGGTCGGGCCTCTTTCTGATTGCGACTTTGGTACAGTTTGAGGGTACCGTCGCGTATCATGTGCTCTATATCCGAGGCGAGATCTCTGCAATCTTCAGTTTCATGACCGTAGTCATTATGGAGTTTGCAGTATTTCTTCTTGGATCGATGTTTCGACCCACCTCGAGATAAGGGCGGCGGCTTCTCGAACAAGTTCGCATGGAGCTCGTATATTTCGGCCCTTGACTTTGTCAGTGGTGTATACTGACTTCGGTCTTGGTTGGATCGAGGTCCTAATCGGGACTCGAGGGGTCCTCGTTGTAACCTTTCGAGGGCACTTCGGCGGCCTTGCCCAAGGTCGGTGCGCTCCTCTTTCTTTCTCTTATCGTTGTTTTCGAGCCGATCTGCAGCCCGTTTCTTCCGATCGGCCTCGTCCGCTTCGGCGAATGTGTCGGCGATCTTCCATAGCTGCTTGGAGGTCGTAGGACGTGCCTTTACGAGCTCTCTGAAGAGAGTCCCGGACTGGATGCCATTTTGGAATGCCGAGATAAGCACGTCGTCGGAGAGATGATCGACTTTTAGGCTCTCGTTATAAAAACGGGCCAGAAAATCACTGATCGTTTCTCCCCGCCCTTGCTTTAAGGTGAGGAGCTGGGCTGGGCTGATTTTTGCCTCGGCTTTTTGGAAGAAACGACGTTCAAAGGCGTCCAGTAGGTCGGCATACGATCCTACGCTGCAATTAGGGAGGCTATCGAACCAGCTTCTAGCGTTGTCTACTAGTAGCTCGGGGAAGACTTTACACATGTAAACGTCTTCGGCCAACCCCTGGTTCATCATGTTGTATTGGAACCGGGATAAAAAGTTGCTGGGATCTTGGGTTCCATTGTAAGGCGGGATAGGAGGTACTCTATACGTCGACGGGAGGGGAGTATAGAGTATCCTATTAGTGAACGGAGTCGAGATTCGACCGTAGACGGCGAACCTTCCTTGGTAGGTGTTCTCCTCGTCGTGCCGAGGTGGAACGGCGTTTTGACGTGGTGGCGTCGGATCGCGCTGAGGTGAAACGTGATCGTTCCCGCGGCGATTGCTCTGTCGCCTTCGGGGAACTTCGGGCTCAACGTCGAATCTTCTTTGATAGACGTTCCGTTCGTCACGCCAATGAGGAACGGCGTTTTGACGAGGTGACGTTGAACCGCGCCGAGGTGAAGCGCGACCGTTCCCACGGCGATTGTTTTGTCGCCTACGGGGAACTTCGGCCTCCCTGCCTCCAACGATCCGAAGACTTGGGGATGGCCTTTGTGACGGTTCGACTTCGTCTTCCTTGCTTTGACTTTGTCGGTGTTGATCGGCGAACCTGCGAAAATCCTGCTCATGGATGCTCAGGTACGCTTTCAGTACGTCTCCCAGCTCGGGTTGGAGTTCAGCATTCCCGCGTCGGCTGCCACTTTGATCTGGTCCATCGTCGCTAGCTGAACCCCCAGATGGGACCTCCTCCGGGTGGCCTTCAGGAGTTCGGCGGATGGGCTGTTGGTCACGCTGGATCTGGGAAGCAGTTTTCTGAGCTTGACTAACGTCACCTTCTTCCTCGTTGGCCGGCATGTAAGGTGGATTGGAAAAGAGGTCAGCTCGTTTCTGTTTTTCCTTGGCAGCAGCGGCGGCAGCGGCGGTGGTGGCGGAGCGGGTTGGTCTTACCATCGTGTTTTCACTTGAAATACGCTGATCGGTTTCACAAAATTCTTTCGTTTCCCACAGACGGCGCCAGTGATCGATCGTGTATTTTAGGGTGATTATACGAGAGAGAGAGAATGAAGAACACGAGAGGTTTTTACGTGGTTCGATCTTTGATTAGATCTACGTCCACGAAGGAGAGAATGTTTTATATTTTCGTGTTCTAACCGCTATTACAACCTGCCTCTTTCTTTACAAATGATTCCCTTTTATAGAGGATGGAGGCCACGGGTGTTTCAGGAGTGGTTGGGGGTCGTGGGTGCTCCTGTCTGCACTGTGGAGTGGTTGGGAGCAGTTGGTTGACTTTCTTGACTTCCACTGGGCTTTATCCTTGATTGGGCCGGGGGAATTAGGAATGGGCCGAGCTGATCTGGGCCTATTGGGCCATATCCTATCACCAACGTATCGTTCGAGACAATTATAACTCTAACGTATCATAAGTCGTGCAAATAAACCCCTTTGCTAACGGAAATAATAACACCGTTTGAATCCTTCATTTCCGTACACAACCAGAGGTCCTTTCCTTGAAATGTAGTTGGCTATCCTTGGCCTTCTCAGAATCAGGAAAAGCTCCGATTTGCTGGAGGATTTTCAGAGCGGCGCTGGTTTTCTCCACAACCTCTGCGGAATCGGAAACAACAAGCGGCAATTCAGGAACCTGGTCGATCAAGAAGGTCTTTGACATCGTGGTGATGGTGGGCAACCCCTAGTCGAACCTCCTCCGCCACAAGTACCGGCTGCAGCTGGGCATGGTCGTCTTCATCCCCTTCTTCGAGCAACTCACCGGCATAAACGTCATCAAGGTCTACACCCCGTCGTCTTCCATCACCATTATTACCCCGTCGCCCTTCTCCAGTAGCTATCACCGCCTTGGCGCCGCCATTTATGACATCCACCATCGCCGAACGACTGAAAGAAGAAGCAGGAACATCGGTCTCTCTCTCTGCCACCTTTTTTCTGGTCAACATCCATCACACCATTACCATGGCAGGTGCAGTAGCAGTAGCACTAACCTCATCCCCTTTGCTCTCTCTTCTCCTTGGATTATCTCTCTTCCTCTCATTTAGACGGGCTCCACCACCTATATATCACAATGATGCCATCGTTGCCGCCATTTTCAATTTTGTCATCACGCAACAGCAGAGGGGATGAGGGTATACCTCTTCTCTCTTCTCTCTTCATCTCTCTCCGTCTCTGAAATCTCTCTCGCTCTCAGCTCGGACACTGCTTTCACAGTGGCGCAACGCTGCCATCATCTGCGCCACCCAGCCACCGGCGCCACTTCTCCAATTTCCACCCTTTCCTTACAGTTGCAGAAAGGGAAGCCTGATGTAAAAGTGGGTCCCAAACGGCGTTACTATTTCCGTTAGCGGAGGGGTTCATTAGCACGACTTATGATACGTTGGGGTTATAATTACCCCGAACCATACGTTGAGGGCCAATACGCGTTACCGGTGACAACCCTATGAGTTTATTTGCTACTTTTCCCATCCAAAAACTACCAATTATTGAGTTTTTATTTTGTTTTTAATATTTACTATTTCGTTACGATATGACAACAATAATTAATTTATTTGGGGCCTGACACGTTATCTTCTTTGAATTATTTTATCAACAAAATCATTCCTCGTCTATTTTGATACACATGTTATTTTTAATTAGTCGCCACGTTTTATAAATAAATATAAAGATTTGGATAGGTATAAATAATCCGAATTTTCCTTAAGAAAATATTCTCCCTTTGGAATATATTTAAAGTGATTAAAGAATAGTGTTAGGGACCGATTTTTTTTTTTTAATTATATATTATTATTATTTTGAAACATTAATTATTGACCGAAATTTTGAAAAATGAAATTAATTGCGTAATGTCTTAATAATTTGGTATATATAATAATAATATAAGTGACCACATAAAAAGCCTACTCCACAGCCCCAAACGCAAAGAAATAGCTCTGCCAAAAATTCAACTTACATCAAATATTTATTTCTTCCACTTATACAAAAACCCAAAATTCCATCCATTTTTCCCAATATGCAAACTCAATATTTAAAAATCCCAACCTTTTTTTCTTGGATTTTCAAGAATCCAGTCCCACTCCAAACCATGACTATTCCCATAATTTTTCAGGCCAAAGCAATCACTACAAAACTCATAATTTCAACTGCATTTCTCCTTCTTTCCATAGCCATTTTCTCAATCTCCTTCGATAATAATAACACCGCTTTCGATTTCGAAAATTACAATATTAATCAAGAATTCAAGAACCAAACCTCACTATTCGGCAAAATAAACCACAAACCCATGATTATGCCGATGCCCGGCGGCGCCGCCGGGCCGGAGAGCTTCGCCTTCGACCGCCTCGGCGGAGGACCCTTCACCGGCGTCTCCGACGGCAGGATACTCCGGTGGCGCGCTAACGAGAGCCGGTGGGTCGACTTCGCCGTTACTTCGCCGGAGAGGTGAGTTTTTTTTTTGTGTGTGTTTTTTTTTTAATGTGTGTTAATAATAATATTGCGACGTCGAATATTATTTCACAATCATTAAATAAATGGAATATTTTGTTGGTATTAATTTAATATAAAAACGTATCGAAGAAAGCAAACGGTTTAATGTCCTTTTTCCCTCTTTTAGCATGAGAAATCCACACGTGTTTGTTTGTGTCGAGTAATTTGCGTGTAAATAAAATATTCTGTCGTCTGTTTTTTTTTCTTCATGATGCGATGTACTTCCTCGGTTTCATTCAAGTGTCCCATTTAGTTTTTTTTTTTAATTTTAATTGTTCTTTTCTTTTTTTTACAAGATGAGCACAAGCAGTGCCCATCAACAACCAACCATTACGGACATTACAAATTATTTTACTGTTCCACGAGTGTTTTGTTTGTCCAGACATTGAAGCTCAGGTTTGCTTCCGCCTCTTCCCAACTCGTACACTAAGACCAAAAACGACATTTAATCTCCTCCGTAATCCTACCCAACGCCCACACCTTACCTCCAAACAACACCTCATTTCTCCAACACCATAACACCCAGATAGTACACATCCACAACCCTCCGAGCTTCCTCCTCCACCTTTTCCCAGCGCACAACGAAGAAAATGACAGAAGGTGATCTGTGATAGAGAGAGGAGCCGCCCGGCTGACCCCCACCCAAGTAACCACACGATTCCAAACATGAACAACCCTATCACACTCAAAAAAACTATGCACAACAGTTTCGACAGACAGCTTACATCCTTATTTTAATTGTTTTAATTGTTCTACTTTAGAATTTGATGACGTAACAGGTACATTCTTTATATAATTAATATTATATACATATAAGTTGGTGTTCAAAAAAATAGAATAATAAATAAGGTTAAAATATAAATTTACACATTTACTTAGTATGTATAATTTGATTATGGGGACCCTTTAAAAAAAAAGAAAAAAAAAAGAATTGGGAGTATTTTCTTAAGCATCTCTAATACCTCAAGGTATTATTCTATAAGAAAATTAAAAAAAATAAAAATACTCAAGGTCGTATTTAATTTTTTATAATTTAATAATAAGACCGAGAGAAATTAAAATATGAGAAAATTAATTTATTGGGATTATGATACCATACAAGAGGGCTATGGCTATTGGCTTTAGTTGGGTACGTACCTTTCACCCTATTTCAAATTTCATTAATTATGTCTATGATTATTCTCACGTAGATAGGAATTCCAATTACAAATGGATCCTTAATTAAGGATAAGATGCATGTATTTATTTATTTTTTGAAACTATGCATGTATTTAATTTTAAATAATAATAAAATAAATAAACAAATAGCGAATTGTAGGGGACCGGTAAAGCTTCAACAAATAGCGATTTTCTTGGGATTAATTATTAGATTATGATAATGAGAGTTTCTTGAATTACGAATAGTTTGTAAACTAGTTGAGGGGAATATGTACCAAATAAAAAGAAAAAATCTACCAAATAAATTGGGATATACGTAAAAATTATAACAATATCTTCAACAAAATAATTGATATCCACAAAAATTGTGTTGGATTTCTAACACACAAGTTGTAGGTAAGTCACTTGTTTTTCATGGCCCATACTTATCTTTTGTTTATTGTACGTTTCTTGGTGTTTCATGTTTGTTTCCTAAACGAACAAAGTTCAGATATATACTATACAACCGTATATTTATTCCAAAAAAAAAAAAGAGTATCAAAATATAATGTTAAAAATGTTTTAAAAATATATATATATTATTCCTAATAATTATTTATTTATTTTTGTAAGTAGGGATGGTTGTGTGGGAGCACGTGATCATTCAAAAATGGAGCATATTTGTGGGAGGCCATTGGGCCTTCGAGTCGATGAAAAAACCGGCGGTTTATTCATAGCAGATGCGTACATGGGCCTACTTTATGTGGGCCCAAATGGTGGGCTTTCAAGCCCAATAGTGAAAGAAGTAAATGGAGTTGCTTTGGGCTTCGCTAATTCTTTGGATGCTGATCCCAACACTGGAGTTACCTATTTCACAGACAGCAGTACGAGGTTCCAAAGACGGTAAACCCATTTTATTCATTTAATTTTTTTAATTTAGAATTTTATTTGAAATTAGATAAAGAAAAAAAAGTAGGGAAAAAATTGATGCTTGACAGTTGACAGAGCAATTGTTGGGCTGTCCCTGTCTCATTGGGCCAAAAGTAAAAGTCGGGCCGAGCTAGGCCATATTGAGAAATATTTTACGCCGCTAAAGTCAAGCACAACCCAAAGTGAAAAACGTAATGTGATTTTTTTTGGGTTCGGCCCGAGGCCGTCGGGCTTTATGGCATTTTGAACAACTTGAAATATGATTGGACCTTCATTTTCCTAGCTCATACCTTCCTAAATCGGGTCGGCCCGTCAGGCCGAGCCGAGCCATAATTTGACAGCTCTAGGTTTGAGGGGAAGCATCCCGATATTGCATGGTGGGAATTTACTTTGAATGTTGAACTTTATCTATCTCTTGAAAAATAACCTTTTATTTCTCAAAAATATTTTGCGAGTGCAAATTGTCAAAAAAGAGAGAGAATCCACCATCTTAATTTGTACCCATGCCATGTAAAAGGAAAAAAGAAATGAAAGCAAAAGGAGTTGAGATAAGATAGAGATTGAAAACATGGATTTGAATAGAAGTGCGTGCCAGGAGATAACTTCGTCGCCAAACGCCCCCATATTTCCATGTCAGCAAACAACTCTGCGTTTACTATGAAAGCTTATCCATGTAATAAGAAGACACGCTAAATAAACTTATTTTCATCCAAATACACTGTCTTCGCCTTGGGAACTTGATATTTGAAGCATAAAGAAATTATAGTGATAAAATATTTGTCGCATGTACGATTAGTATATGAAACATACTTTCATGCATATTCATGTTTGATGAATATTGCGATTCATATATTCCACTGGATATAAAGTTACTACTTTTTATGGTCCCTTTCAAATAAATATAACGAATATTTCCCTAATGTCTACTTTGCATTATTTTTCAATTTGGATAAATACCAAAAAATTATACATATGTATGGTAATATATTTTTTTATTATCATTTATTCTAGGTATCGTTATTGTACACAATCTAATAAATAATTTCGTCGCAGGAATCACGTCTCCGCCATCATCACCGGCGACGATTCCGGCCGGTTAATGAAATTCGATCCTAAAGCGAAAAACGCTACCGTCCTCCTCGATAACCTCAAGTTCCCAAACGGCGTCGCATTGAGCATGAACGGCGATTTCCTACTTTTCGTCGAGACCACGACATGCAAATTGTACAAGTTTTGGCTCAAGATGGCGAAAGCCGGGAAACTCGAAGTTGTGACGGAATTTCCCGGATTCCCGGACAACATTAAACGGAGTGTGGACGGCGAATTTTGGGTAGGGATCAATTCGCGGAGAGGAAAGCTCTTGGAGTGGCTCATTTCCAACCCTTGGATCGGGAAATTGATGGTTAGGTTTCTACCGTTAGATATTACGAAAGTGCGTAGGTATTTGGCTCGTTTGGTTGGGAGGAACGGCATGGGTATTAGATTGGATAGGGATGGGAATGTGGTGGAAATGTTGGAATTTAGTACATGGAAAGAAATTAGTGAAGTGCATGAAGAGAATGGGTATTTGTGGATAGGATCTGTGGTCATGCCCTATTTAGTTAGGGACAAAGTTCCTATTTCTTCATATTTGATATGATATTTTAAATAATATTTAAAGATCAAATTAATTAATTTTGTTGTGCTTTTTTTTTTTTTTTTTGCCATTTTCATAATTGTTATTTGTTGGCCCATGATTTGATCGGGCCGGAATTTATGGGCAGCCCATTTAAAAACAGCCCGGCCCAAAGTCTCCACTTGGGTTTTGTGGGCCGGCTTGGAGTTTTTAGTCGCTTTATACCGAGTGTTGAATGTTGATCATTAGCTTGTAATTTTATATACTTAAAAATAGATTTGAAGAAAATAAAAATATTACGCAATTTGCTAATGAATGATTCAATCAATTTGAGTTTGCCACGCAGATTGCCGCCTTTGGTTTGTTTTGCTTAAAATGGGGCAAATATTTGGTCAGATTCGGTTAATTAGGTTCAAATTTTCAAGATTTTGTGTAATTCCAATGTTGGATGCAAAATTAATATATATATATATATAGTTATGGTTGGTTCTTTATATTTAGAGGTGTTTCTCTAGCCACCGTGGTACACATAATGTGTCAACGACTAACCTAACAACGTCATGTCAATATATATATTATATTTAGAACTTGATTTTTTTAGCAGAATTTAGTTTTTTAATGATTTATTTTAAGACATATATCATTGTCACGTGAGTCATTGAAACATATCTCCATTTATCTATCTTTCTTTTAAAGTGAATTTATCCATTTTGTTTTGAGATGGTCAATTAATGCAATTATATTTTCTACTAAAAGAAAGAAAACAAAGTTTGAGACTTAAATTTAGAGTAATGCTCAAATGTTCACCGTGATATTGTCACATTGGTATAAATAAATAAGTTACTAAAAAACATACAAAAATTAATTAAACTTTACTATAAAAAGCTAAATCTTACCTAAAATAACTAAATCCTAACATGAAAGATTACAGACGTGTCATTGTCACATTATCAGTGGATACATTAAATATGTTCACGGTAGACATTGTATACGTTCACATTTATGTAAACTAACTAGTTACGTTGTACGCGTGCCCTCTCATTATACGTGAATCCAGACAATATCAATTTCAAGAAAATTGTGTCTAGTGGTCGTCCATGTTTGAATGATTGAATTTTGAAGCTTCTAATTTCAGTAGATTGAGGGTCCCAAAAAATTTGTTCCGCAAATTAAATTAGATATAGAGTAATTTCATCCATTAATTTTCGAGTTCCATAAATATTCATTTCTCTTGTTGTTTTGTGCATTATTATCGTAGAAAAAAAAAGGCAGTACATTTGAATGGAGGCCACATAATTTTCTCTTTTTCTTTTGCCTTGATATTAGTATGTTAGTACTTTGATAATGTAAATGATAGTTCCGTTCAAGTAATAATGTCTGTTTGTTTTGAATCGTTTGAAATAAAACTTGACACGTATAATTGAGATAATTTATATACATACACAATAAAATATTGATAATGTATTTAATTAAGAATATTGAATTATTAATAATTATCGTAGAAGGATGAAAATTTAAAAATTTAGTAATTAAAATAAAATATAATATGCGCGTTTTCTCGGATTTCTTGTTGTGTTGTCGCAAATGGACAGATAATTTACATGCTACGGTTTTGGATTTATTATTATACGTAAAATTAGGAAATAATCATATGAAGTGTTGTGGACATTGGCAGAATAATTAATAGAAATATTTTGAATTTTGAAATCAAACCTACATCGAAAATTTATAATTAA
Organism: Mentha longifolia; assembly: GCA_001642375.2. Taxonomy (NCBI): domain Eukaryota; kingdom Viridiplantae; phylum Streptophyta; class Magnoliopsida; order Lamiales; family Lamiaceae; genus Mentha; species Mentha longifolia. Next base: position 1,970,404 of record CM038112.1, read on the forward strand.
TATTTTCTTGTTTACCATAGACGAACTCACAATCTCTATTCGGTACATTAACTCACAAATTACATAAAAAAATAATATCAGAATCAGTATTAAATAAAAGTAAATAATGAGCGACGGACTTTACCAAAATTCGAAATTAGAAAATTATATCCAACCTTTGGTAAGGCGGAGCAAGTCATGGCGGTCAATTGTTGAAAGCGACGAGCTGTTAGATTAGTGGATGAAATGGATTTAAGTGTCCACGTGGAATATGGGTTGATTAGGTGGGTCAGCCTTCGTAATTTGGGCTTGGATCGGAGAATTATTGTATTTCGCTGTCGCATCTCCTATTATACTGTCGGAAAATTGACACATAAGGATGTCAATTTTCGAATCTCGCAAGTTCGCCCGAGTAACCCGAGCTAAAAAATGTGTTGAAATCGAATATTTCTAACCCAATTCTTTTTTAATCTGAATGGGCCAAATCAAATAGAACCACAACCTGATAGGCTAGCCTGAAAATTGACGGGCTGGTCTGATAAACATCCAAAATTTTGAGAATAATTTATTCTTAAAAGGAATTTCTATTGAAATAATCAGAAATTCAGAATGATATAATGTGTGTTTCCTTGTTTGTTACGTGTAAAATAATAATTTGATGTGATGGATTGAGTAATTACGTAATTAATAAATATTGATTTTGTCTTGAGGTAAATAAAAAAAGAATTAGATAGTGAAAACAAAAGTTGTGGTGGTGCTTATTGATAGTGTAGTTCAAAACCAACGAATAAAACAGAAAAAACGACATTTGATTTTTATTTATTTTTACATTATTACCCATTAGAAAATGACCAATTTTATTAACTTATAATAATTAAATAGTACCTCATAGGCTCATAGGATATTTAGCACTCAACCGCACAATAATTAATCGAGCCCATGCTATCTAAATATCCATAAATATTTATTTATTTCCTTTTTGTATGGACCATTATTTATTTATTTCTAACTACATCCACTTTTCTACTGATTGAGAATTACTTCTTTTTTTTTCCATTGACATGTCTACTTTAAAAAGGAAAAAAAAACTTGATTACTTTCTTTATTTGTAAGAATAATTAAATTGACAAAAGAGCATGTTTTTTTACTTTTAATATACATTAAATATATTTTACTACTACCTCCATCCCACTATACTTGGTCACTTTCATTTGATTGACATTTCGCGCACGCATTTCACCAAAATTTAGTACGGGTTTTAAAATATAATTTTGAAGTATCGTCTTTTTTACGGGATACTATGACACTCCTAGTATCCCGTAAAAAAAATGATACTTCAAAATTATATTTTAAAACTCGTTCTAGGTTTTAGTGGAAATACGTGCGTGAAATGTCAATCAAATGAAAGTGACCAAGTATAGTGGGATTGAGGTAGTACTTCTTAAAGGTGTTAATTAATTTACAGTTGACTTGTCCTAACAAAAACCAGTAAGGGTAAAACAGTAATTTCGTGCGTAAGAACAATCCCCGGCTCCTCCATCCCTCGCCATCTATACATACACTACTTTTGTATGCATAAATTCCCCGTAGAGAGAGACAGAGGAGAGAGATCGCTTCCACCATTCAGCATAGCTGCACTTGTTACACACACTAAACACACACACACATCAGCCTCAAATGTAGGAGCATTTCAGAAGTGCAAAGAGGATGGCGTCTTCAGCGAGAACCAAGATCAGCAAAATCTTCGCTGCCTCCATACAGAACCGTTTTGCGCCGGCGCGCGCGCTCGGATCCCCTTCTTTCTCGACCTCCGCAGCCGTCGCCGCCCCGCAGGAGCCGCCGCCGGCGGAGGCGTTCGGAGGTTCGAGAGTTTTGGGGTTGGTTAAAGACTACGAGGATTATAGGAGGAAATTGTACGGTGGATTGACGCATAGCGCTCTATTTGTTGATGCAGTCGGCACTCTCGTTGCTCCGTCTCAACCTATGGCTCAGGTTTTTTGATCCTCCATATCTGTCTCCTTCCTCTGATTTCGATTTCTAGTTATAACGGCGTTAGTTTGAATGTTTGAGATTTTTGAAATGCTCGTGTTTGTGGAATTTCTTCTATGTTTTCATATAAATCGAGCTGGAAATCGATCGTAATTCTTAGAATTTTAGCAATTAATGGTTTATTTGCAGTTGCAGCTCATTTACTGTTGAATGGTTTTTTACGTCGTGTTGTTGTTTGATTGAGGCCTTGAGGGTTATAATTCTGTTTCTTTTGCAACAGAACAACAGCGTTATGTGCCCTCTTTGCTTGCCGTTCCGTTAGATGTTTGAATTCATTTTGTGAGCATTAGAAGTTTCTTCATATGATTTTCATCTGTTTAATAATTGTTGTGATGCAGATTTATCGGCAGATCGGTGAAAAGTATGGAGTTGAGTACTCTGAGAACGAGATATGAACAGATATAGATGGGCTTATGAGCAGCCTTGGGGTAGATCGCGCCTAAGGTGATATTCTCGTGCAATAATTT